>SRMA01027176.1:74924-87869 GCA_007224835.1 Danionella cerebrum | reverse complement strand
AACGTCTAGGTTACTTGCGTAACCCCACGTCCCCTGAATAGGGAACGGAGACGTTTAGTCGATGACCGACTGAATGGGAGCTGATCTCCATGGGAGATTGGACCGAATTGTTTAACGGGCAAAATGATTTGCAGGCGTGAGTGATTGATTAGCAATCAGCCGGGTATAAGACCGGGCGTAACGCACGCTTCAGTATGGGATTTTCCTGAGGAGCCGACCTACTTACCTCCGGCGCCTCAGTCTCCCGACTTCAAGGCATGGCAGAAAGGGAACGTCTCCGTTCCCTATTCAGGGAACGTGGGGTTACGCAAGTAACCTAGACGCTCCCTTTCAGTCGGTCCCGGAGACGTTAGTCGGGATTAGACCGACTGAATGGGAGCCTCTGAAAAGCGCCATGCCCGAAGTCCATCCAAACAGGCCAGCACTAAACTTGGAGAAGGTTAGTGAATTAAGCCGTAATACCTGAATGGGAACTCCTTCTGCCCCTGCCCGGAATTTTCATTGACGGGGAAGTCGTCCAACCCTGAGAGCGTAAGCTGTACTCGGTTGTTGCGAAGACGACCAGAAGGAGGGCACCCCTCATCGTGGAGAGGGGTGCGCGGAGATCGCGGCGAGACCCGCAGGGCTACCAGCGAAGACGTTCTGCAGACAAGAGAGTGGCAGAGACGTAAGTCATCGCTACTCACCAAGGCAGGGGGGTAACGGGACGGGTTCCTACTAGCCGCCTGGAGGGGGAGCTGTAGAAAAAACACACAGAAAGGGAGCACCAATAAAAAAAGGGGACTCCCAGATCCGGACCCTAGTTCTGCTGGGGCCAGGCCGAGGCGAGCTCCAGAGCAGAACCTAGCAGAGCTGACTGCTCCGCACAGTCAGATGCCGAAGGGGGGAGGAAGAAGAGCCACCCCAAAGGGGGGGGGGGCACAAGATGTGTACTGCTCATTTAAGAGAGCACTGCAAGCTACTACACCTGCTCCGTTCCCTGAGGGAGCCTGCCACCACACAGGACCGCAGAGGGAACGGAGCTTGAGAAGGTTGAAAAACCTG
The DNA here is from genome assembly GCA_007224835.1 of Danionella cerebrum. Lineage (NCBI taxonomy): Eukaryota > Metazoa > Chordata > Actinopteri > Cypriniformes > Danionidae > Danionella > Danionella cerebrum. Next base: position 86,825 of record SRMA01027176.1, on the reverse strand, counting down.
TTGAATGTGTCTGGTGTAGACCAACCCGCAGCTCGACATATGCCGGCGAGTGAGACCCCCCTAGCCAACATCCACGAAGCAGCGACGCCGCGAGTGGAGTGGGCCCTCACATGGAGAGGGCAGGGAACATATCACACGCCTCATAAGCAAGGCAAATGGCCTCCACGATCAGTGTGCCAGCCTTGCTTGAAGACAGCGGAACCCTACGCTGGCCTCTGAAACAAATGAAGAGCTGCTTGGCGCTGAGTAGCTCCCGGGTTCTGTCCAGGTAGACCCGAAGGGCTCAGTGGACACAACAAACCCTGGGCTGGATCTGCCTCCTCCCGGGGCAGAGCTTGCAGGTCACCACTTGGTCCCGGAGGGGGACGGATGGGACCATGGGGATGAATCCGGGCCTGGGCCTGGTGGAGACCAGGGAACCGCCAGGGCCGAATTCCAGGCAGGATTCGTCGGCGGACAGTGCCTAGAGATCTCCCAACCTCTTAATTGAGGCCAAAGCAAGCAAGAGTGCGGTCTTCCGTGAGAGGACACGCGGCTCTGCCAAATGCCAGGGCTCAAAGGTGACTTCCGCAGCCCCGAAGGGCGACGGAGAGGTCCCAAGAGGAATGGAGGGTGGTCTAGGAGGTCGGAGGCGCCTAGCCCCCTTGAGAAATCTCACCATAGTGCGTGGCTGCCCACTGATTTCCCTTCAACCCGGAGGTGGAAGGCAGAAATAGCGGCGGCGTAGACCTTGAGGGACGATGGGGACAGCCCCCGATCGAACCTCTCCTGGAAGAAGGTCAACACGACTCAGATGGGGCATGTCCCGGGGTCTTCCTGGTGGGAAGAGCACCCTTCGACGAACCGACCCCACTTGCCAGCGTAGCACACTCAATGGAGGGGGCTAACGCATGGTATAGGTAGTCACCGCCAGGGGTGGTAGAGGCTCGGGGTCCACCGCGGACAGATATGCCATACAAGTAGGGCCCAGAGGTCTGGCCACGGGTGCCTGTATCCCCCCCCCCCCCCTTGAGTCAGATCTGGACTCAGGGGGATCGGCCAAGGGGGGGGGCTGTCACGAGCGCAGAGAGGTCTGGAGACCATACTCTGTTCGGCCAGAAGAGGGCGAAAAGAGTAGCTCGCGCTCGTCCCCCCCTGACCTTGCACAGAGGTTGTGCTAGGAGGCTTCACTGGGGAAAACGCACATAAGCATTTGTTCCTGGGCCAGCAGTGAGCCGGCGCATCTGTCCCGAGAGGAGCCAGGGACAGGAATAGGAGCCTGCAATGGGTATTCACACGGGAGGCAGCAGGTACCTGGGCCTCGCCGAAGATGTCCCAATCTGCTAAACAGCTCGAGGATGGAGTCGCCAATCTCCTGTCGAGGGGTGGAATCTGGACGGCGGAACCGCGATCCTGTTACACTCCGCAGGGATATGAAGGCTCGAGCGACGGAAGTCGCCCTAACTCCAGAGGAGCAGCTGTTGGGCGAGGTAGTGCAGGAAGCGGGAGCGTACACCGCCTTGGAGGTAGATGTACGCTACGACCGCAGTGCTGTCAGTCCTGACCAGCATGTGCCGATCCCGGAGGATCACTGCTACTAGCTCGAGACGGTTGATGTGCCAGCGAGAAACCAGTCCGTTCCAGGAACCGGACTCTCGGTGGGAGCCGCACCCGGCGCCCCAACCGGTCTTGGAGGCGTCGGGTGACCACTACGTGACTGGATGATGCACACTAGGGGCACTCCAGCTCGCAGGAATCGTACCGACTTCCAGACCTTCAGGTGAGGGAGCGCATCTGTCACGGACAGACGAAGAGCCCCCCGACGCCATGCCCAAGTTGGAACTCGCGAGAGAAGCCATAGCTGAAGTGGTCACATATGCAGGAGCCCGAGTGGAATCACTGAGGCTGCGACTGCCATATGCCTCAGGAGCCTCTGAAGTAACTTCAGTCTGACCACTTGTCGAGAGGACACCGCAAATAAGGCGGCCAGCAAGGCCCGGGCGCAATCTACCGACAGGTGCGCCCGCATGCTCTCGGAGTTCAGCTCCATCCCGAGAAAGGAGATGACTCTCACAGGAGTGAGGCAACTCTTTTCCCAGTTGACCCTCAGACCCAATCGGTTTAAGTGCTGAAGCACCTTGCCTCGGTGTCGGATCAACTGGTCCCTGGACGAGGCTATGAGAAGCCAGACGTCGAGGTAGTCCAGGATCCGAATGCCTGCCCGGCGGAGTGGGGCAAGAGCGGCCCGGGCAACCTTCGTGAGGTGCGCGGGGAGGGCAAGACCGAAGGGTAGGACCTTGTACTGGTATGCATGGCCTTGAAACAGAACCTTAGAAAGTACGCGTCCTTCAGGTCGATTGTCGCGAACCAATCTCCAGGACGGATGCACGGTAGAATGCAGCGGACCGTCACATCCGAAACCGAAGCTTGGCCAGGCTTCGGTTCAGACGCCTCGGGTCCAAGATTGGCCGCAGCCCGCCTGATTTCTAGGGGACCAGGAAGTATGGGCTGTAAAACCCGCGTTCCATATCGGCTGGAGGGACCGGCTCGACAGCTCCTTTTGTCAAAAGGGCGTCGATCTCCTCTCGCAGGAATGAGACGCCTGTCCGGGGGACAGGGGAGTGCACTACGCCTCGAAACCTGGGGGCTTTCACGAACTGAATCGTGTAGCCCTGCCGGATTGTCCGGACCACCCACTGTGAGACCCTGGGAAGCTTCCACCAGGCTCCCAGGTAAGCTGACAGGGTACTGGTCGGGACGTGCCGATGGTCACCAAGGCGGGGCCGCTGCGAGGCGGGCTTGAAGGCGGAATCACCAGGGACGAACCCTGGGAAATGGTCAGATGAGGGAAGGGGAACTGAGCCCCCGCGCTCTCTGCCATGGCCAGTGGAACACGCGCCCAAGTCGGGGTCTTCATCGGAGACCGAGGAAGATGAACCCCCGACCGCAGGGCAAGCGGTTCCACTATTCTCAGGAAGTGAATGAATCTGTCTTTGACACAATAGGTGCCGCCATCCCGAAGGACGCCAGCGAGGAGTGTGTGGTGGACTCCCCCCCCAAGGGGACCTGGGTCGGTGACTTGACCCAAAAGACAGCTCATGACCTCCCGAGTCGCCAACCTCAGGGGCGCTTCTTACTAGAAGCTCTCGTCTGTCTTTGAGAACCCTCCTAGGTTGACTGCGTCTTCCGTCGTGCAGGGGTCTTCCTCGGACCAGAGGTCGAAGGCACAGACCGTGACGGAGGACGCTCTCTTTGGCGGCGAACAGGCGGAGAGGGGTCCGGCGCAGAAGCAACGGAACGCCGTCGCTTCCGGCGCGGGACCATGAGCTCACCCAGACCCTCCGCCTGTTTCCTGATCGTGGAGACCTTTGACGCGAAATCATCCACGGCGACGCCAAAGAGGCCATCTGGTGAGACAGGTGCATCCAGAAACCTGTTACGGTCTTCGGGAAGCATAGTCGCCTGCTCCAACCACAGACGGCGTTCCTGGACCACGAGAGTGGACATCGTGCGACCAATATTCAGCGCAGCTGATTTAGTAGCACTAAGCGCTAAATCAGTGGCCGAGCGCAAGTCTCTGAGAGACTGCTGGTCACCACCCCCTTGGTGCATGTCCCGGAGGACCTGTAAGGTCGCCATAGCATGCAGCGATGCAGCAGCTTGACCCGCGGCTGAGTAAGCCTTCGCCATCAGGGCTGACGAAAACTTACCAGCTTTGGAGGGAACAGTCGGACGAGACCGCCAAGCGGCAGCACTGCCGGGGCACAAGTGCACCGCGACAGCCTGCTCCACCTGGGGAATCGCAGAATACCCCCTAGCTGCTGCATCATCCAAGGTGGTGAAGGGGGAGGAGCTGGAAGCCCTGGCAGACAGGGGAGCCCGCCAGAATTTAGTGAGCTCCTCGTGCACCTCCGGGAAGAGAGGAACTTCAGGAGCGCGGGGGGCGGAGCCCCGGCGCTTACCTAAGAACCAGTCATCCAACCGCGACGGCCCTGAGCTGGAAGGTGCTTGCACCTCGAGCCCACTTGCGGCCGCGGCCTTGGAGAGCACCGCGAATGCATCGGGCTCCGGCTCTGCCGCGACCCCGGAGGGTGGCAGCGGTGAGCTGAAGGACTCCGAAGAAAGCGCCCCTTCCGATGCTACGAAGGAGAGCAGATCGTCAGCAAGGTCACACGAGGGCAAAGGCAACGCCGAAGCGCTATCCGAGTCCCCCGCGGACCAGACGGGGAGCACACTCGGGCTTTGAGGGCGGTGCGAGGGATCACCTGACACCAGTCGCCCAAAGCCGCAGGTGAGGTTTTTTGGGACAGACCCCTCGGAGTCGAAGGCTCACCGAGAGCCGAAGCTCGGGTGTCCTCCTCCTCGGAGAAGGACCGCCTACACCTCAGTGTGCGCGCAGGGAGAGCGTTGCAATGCACGCACTCTCGCCTCACAAGAGCAGCGCGGGTGTGTTGGAAGCCCAAACACTCCACGCATTTCTCGTGACCGTCCTTCGACGAGATAAACCCAACGCAGCCAGGATTACAGCACGTTTTGCTCATCGTGTCGTGAAAAATGGACAGGATGTGAACAAACGGCTAACAATAACACTGGACAGGCTAATGCCGGGAAAGACTGAGGCGCAGCGAACAGCGGCGTGCTATACTGGGCTAGCAGAGGACCACGCTGTATTTGCTAGGTAAGCAACCTCGATCTCAACTGGCGGTTTAGCGTCAAAGCTTAGAGAGGAGAGTCACACTCAGTCCGCTCCGAAGGAAAATCGCATACTGAAGCGTGCGTTACGCCCGGTCTTATACCCGGCTGATTGCTAATCAATCACTCACGCCTGCAAATCAATGTGCCCGTTAAACAATTCGGTCCAATCTCCCATGGAGATCAGCTCCCATTCAGTCGGTCATCGACTAAACGTCTCCGGTACCGACTGAAAGGGAACCTAGACGTTCCCTTCAATCTTCCATGCTTTGATGCCCGTCATTTTCAGTCGTGTACTCTCCTGCCTTCGAATGCAATGATGACACACAGACAAAGTGCTGGATGTCAGGAGCTGTACATCTGAAGATCACATTCAAGCGTTTCACTAATGATTTTGGTCCATTTTATAAAAAAAAATAAAAATAAAAAAACACACGATTTTGTGAATCTTTGTGTCATTACTGCAGGAGGTTTGTAGTTGCTTTGGGTTCAAACCCCAGACAAAGTTTTAATGTCTGCATCTTGCCAGCTTCTGCAAAAATCTATTGAAGCAGATCAAAGACAAAGCAATGCCATCTAAACCCTTTTTCAAAACATTCTGGCTTGTATTGGAAAATATCATGAAGGATTTACACCTTTTTTTCTGTTTGTCTGCAATTTTAAATCTGCTCTGCAGATTGTTGCAGTGAATTTTGGGTATCGACAGGAGCACCGTGTGCTTTTAAATAGAGCAGGAATGAAATCTATTAAAAGCTCAGTAGATCAAATTCAGAAATATCTTTTGATTAGCTATATAGGCACTTTTTTCTGAAGATTTTCACATATTTTTGTGCATATCTGAAGAGTTTCTGGCAACCCTTTAAAGACTCTGCTTCTTACAAAAGATAAAAACGTCTTGAATCCTACATTTTTGTAATTCATTCTCTTTCTCGACATAGCTCTCATAGATGCATATGTGTCACATGACTTCGTTTGCAATACACTCTCTAAAGGCACACTTTCATTCGATACTCATTAGGGTAACTGTACACAGACATTACCACCATTGATCAAGTTTAAGTCTATTAAATTCTCCAGAGATGATAATTTAATTATAAATTCAGCAAAAATGCTAAAAATCAGAAAAAGGAAGAGAAAATGCCCAATAAAACTGATGTATGTATGGTGGACAGCTGACCTGTCCAGTGTCCAGCTCACAAAATTCTGGCCGGCACCTCTCTAATTGAGGTATAATCCAACTGGAGAAGCTAGGGGATGCTGAGCTATGCAACAAGTGAAGCAGGCTGCGGCAGTGTGTCAAGTTACTTCGGCCTTGCATGCCATGGCCACTTTACAAGTGTTCCCGTCCAAGATCTAGACGGACACACATGAGTCCCAATTTGGATATGGTCCTGGGGATGGCTGCGTCTCTGTGTCACATTATGAAGCTGGAACACCATCACAGTTTGGTTGGCTTCCTCATTCCTCCATTATGGGGTCCGGTTTTGGGCTCTGCGTATAGTGGAGCCCAAGAGGGGGTGGGGTGCAGTCTGTGGTCCATCCCCTACCGGTCAAGCAGATTTGGACAAAGTGTGGTGTACTTGTTCGATCCCCCTTGGCACATTCCCCTGAGGGAGGGGAAGGGGGATCAGGCATCTGTATCCACAGTTATGGCACCTACACATCTGGCATATTTGCCCCAGGTGGATCCATAGATCCTACCGCCCTTGGTAGTTGGGACACTTAACCAGGTTTGAGGTCGTGCTATGCTTGTAAGTGGGGTTGGTTCATTAACTGTTGTCGATCTTGTGTGATGTCTCCTGCCCTCTACATTTGAGGCCTGGCTCCACTAAAAGAATAGACATCTCCTGGGCATTGATGAGGGGGGGGGGGGCACTGGTAGACATTTGCAGACCTCCAGGTTGGATGACAACCAGAACATTGGATAGGTATTATAACTTGAGGATTAAATCCATGTCATCTTCAGTGCTGAAAGGTGGCAGCGACTGAGGAGGGATGAAAGGGTGTTGGCTTGCTGGACCATTCCGTCAAGCAACTCAACTTAAACTCCTCTCAGCCTTTGGCACCTGACTGAGCATAGCAGTCATGGAAAACCGGCTAGCCAACACACCTTCCCATTTGAGATCCTGCATGGGGGAGTTGAGACTCCATACCCTTGCAGTCCAGCAGATTTGGGACAGATTAATTGAGGTTTAGGAGAACTCCCATTGCCAATTGTTTTGTTGAAGCCTAGGCCAAGGTGGTGAACCTGCAAGCTCTGCCTGAGGAGGCAGATCCAACCCTATGAGCCCATGGCTTTACGTGGATCGCACCCATGCAACACATAGGTCAATACAGCTCTTTATCTGCTTTTGAGACCAGTGGAAGGAAAAGACTCCCTCCAAGCAGAGGCTTGCCTTCTGGTTATTCAGCCTTGCCTATATAGTGCATGGTGTCTTACACCCTCTGAATCTGAGGGCCCACTTCACTATAGGTGTGGCTGCCTTGTGGGTGTTGTTTAAAGTGACCCAGCTGTCTTATTTCTGTAGAACTGTTGGTTGGACATCACCCAATACTTTTGCATTGGGTATTACAATCTCAGGGTCGACACATTTCCTTCCTCTGTGCTGAGTGAAGCAGGCAAAGGACCCTCTCCTATAGTAAGTACAGCTTCCTTTCTGTCCAGCCTAGTACCTCTGGGTCATATGCTGACTCCTTGCACAGTCTTGAAATAGCTGTGCTCTCCTTCTAGTTGGCTTAGGCCAGGTTGAGTTGTTTTCTTCTGTTTAGATGAGGTACTATTTAGAAGATGACTTCCTCATCATAACAAGGTGTAAGACCCTGTGTCTGGGGCAGAAAGAGAACTTGTGCAGGCATCTGGCTTTGTGTCTTTCATCTATTTGCACCGGTCTGCATGGAAGGACCTCTGCCATGATGCTTAGTAATTCTTGCACATTTTCTATAAATCATTTTAATGATATTAATGTTTGGTGTGAGAGAAGCATAAGGGACCCAGTTGCAAGTTCATAGACAGTTTATCATTATTCCAGAGCATAAAGCAGCCTCAAAGGATCAGTTCATGCAATAATTTGTTCTGAGACAGCTTGTAGACCCTAATTCAGGTAGCAGGAGAAAGGGATCCACTGGACCAGACAGGATCATAAGGTAGGCAGAGATTTCTTTATGAGTTTGGTAACGGCCAGACAATCAGTGTGAGAAGAACAAGCTGTGTCCCAATCCAGGTTCTACAAGCCTCCGGAGGGTCCTTTCTACCCATCCTTTAAGGCTACGGCTTGCGAGAATCCTCCAAAGACTGTGCTACACCTGAACTCCAATCAAGTTATGGCAGCTGAAGAGGAAGATGAAGGCAGCACATGAGAGAAGGAAAAACACAACAATAGACAAACAAAGAACTGGACCTAACAATTAACTATCACTGTGTTTGTCTCTTGTATGATATTGTGACAATGACCCATTTTCCCACATGAACTAATTAAACTGCACACACTGAGAGACTTTATATATTTTTATTAATGAAATGTTTTTTCAGGCTGTGTAGCAGTGTTGACTCTTGTAATTGTTTTATTCTTGAAGCATTTACTTGCTGAATATGTAGGCCATCTTTGTGCATGTCATAATGTGATTGAACTTTTGAGAAAGAACCTTACCAGACTGCATCTATTTAGTTTATTTCGAAGTCACTCTGCAAACAGATCAACTTCCTGGAAATCCACATTTATGACAGATATATTTAACTGAAATTTCTTATCCAGACAAACAATGATTCACTAGGAAAATCAACAAGGAAATTTTTCAAGGGTGCTCAAACTTTTGCATACCACTGTATTTCATCTTCAATGCTCTTGCAGAAGATTTTTTATAAAAAAAATCTTGTAATACATGCCCCAATCATTCTCTCCTTTACAAGGGTCAGTCGCCCTGGTCCCTTTTCATAAAAACAGCCCCACAGCTTAATGGTTCCACCCCATCCCTTACAGGTTGTAGAAAGGTCATTCCTAGGAAGCATATTTTAATAAGCTAAAGTTATTGATTTAGTACAAAAAGTATGTATTTAAAAAGTTCTAATAATCGGATAATAAATCAGTAAGCAATCACAGCATTATTTTGGATTAAGTGAAGAGCTTCTTCTTATTAGAGTGTGGGCTGCTCCAATAACCTAGAGGCACATGCCATGGAGCTACAGGGTTATGCTGGTATTTCAACCATGTAGGTGTTTAAATCAATGTCCAGCTGGGTCTGGGGGAGGGCGCGTGGGCTTGTTGTGAAACCTAGGTTGTGGGGAAGAGAAGTCTTTGAAATATGGTTTGGAGAGCGCTTGTTATCATTTCTCCTCGCCATTAGTCGTTGAGGTTTGCTGTGTCATTGGTTGCAGCCCAGAACTGGCACCAGCTCAGAGGGGATTTTAAAGAAATGCAACCCATAAGGTAGCACTATATAATCTAGCACAACCACAATCAAAGACAAAGGGTTTCTCAGGGAGGAAATCCAAAACCCGTATTCTCTGGTTAACCAATCAGAGGGATAAGGACAAGTTGCTTAAAGGGGTAAGTGATCTAAGAATGTTGATTCGCAAACGTAGTTTCCTTGAAGCATCTAATTAAAACTTATATTTATGCTTTATAGGCAGGTCCTGTCAGATTGGATATGCATGTTTTTTGTCACGTCTTGTTCTTCCTTCTGCTGGGAATCACCTCTTGCCAGAACAGCAATCGTAATGTCAAGGCTGGTGGGAAACATTCTAAAAAACTGATCAGTCCAACTACAGAGCTTGGGCCTGAAGATGACCCGATCCCTGCGCTGGCAGGTGCACCCGATTCCAGTAAAGAAACAAACCCTGGAGGTCGTGGCACCAGTCAGCAAAGCACATCTATCATCAAGCTGGCTGATGAAATGAAACTGCACTTTCTTAAGAACGCTTTAGTGACGTGCAATGATGGTACTGCAGCTGGGTAAGAGAAAATATTTTTTTAGTAGATGGAGATAAGATTTAACCCTTTAAAGTCTCAGCACGGACTTGGGCATGTGCCAATTACAACGGCTGTTTTAAATTTAGTAGAAATGTCCTACTGCTTAATTTTGATTTCAAATGTAATATGTAGGTTTCAAAAATATTATTAGCTTTTAATATTTTTGTTTTAAATGAACATTACAAAGGTTATGACATTATTTGCAAGGTAAATCAAATTAAAATGTGAGGAAATGTTTCATTTTACAGACCTCAATAGGTATCATCATTGCTATCTAGTGGTGAAAAGAAGGGATAACTGTTGGAAGTACAAGATGTGTGATATGACTTTTTTCTGGCGCAAATAGCACAATAGATCAAAAAATGGTTGGAACAGTGAGATTTCGGAAAGGTTCGTCTGGATTTTTAAAATACAATTTTCACATTGTTTAGACTAGGTCCTTGGGGATTTATGAATTTTTTATTTTGTCTCTCTCAAACGGTTTGTTCTCTTTTTGCAGTAAAAAAAAGACAAAATGTAATACTGTAAATTATATTTTTGTATGATTTCAGGTTTGTTGTGTAATTTTTGTGTAATGTAAAGAAACCATATTTTCAAAAAATATTAGAGCAAATTATAAAGTAGTTCAAAAAGGCCCTGGACTTCTATGGGTTAATCTCCAGGAGAACGTCTAGGTTACATACGTAACCAACGTTCCCTGAAGGAGGGAACGCAGACTGGTGTCGATGTCTTGACTATGGGTGGAGCCATCCTGAAAGTGGGGGGAGCCGAATATTTAATGGGCAATTAATTTGCGAGTGAAGTTGTGAGCAATCAAATGATCAATCAACTGCTCTATAAGAGCAGAGCGTAGCTCTACACTCATTCTGCTTTCTTCCGAGGAGCCGAACCCACTTACCTCTACGGCACCTCAGAACAGCGACTTGAGGTACATGGCCAAGGGACGTCTGCGTTCCCTCCTTCAGGGAACGCAGGTTACGTATGTAACCTAGACGTTCCCTTTCAGTCGAGACGCAGACTGGTGTCGATGTCTCGACTATGGAAACTTCCTCGAAAAGGCCATGACCAAGTCCATCCAACCAGGCCGACTCTAAGCTGTGAAGGAGCCTCCACAATCCAATGCGCTATCTGCTGCTTCGACACAGTGTACCCCTTGCGCTGGCCGTGGTAGCATATGAGGAGCTGCTGAGAGTTACGAAACTCCCGGGTTCTGTCCAAGTAGAGCCGAAGGGCGCGCACTGGACAGAGAGTACCCTGGGCTGGGTCTGCCTCCTCCCAGGGCAGGGCCTGCAGTGTCACCGTCTGGTCCCGGAAGGGAACCGACGGGACCTTGGGTATGAACCCGGGCCTGGGTCTGATTCGCACCAGAGAATCCTCAGGGCCGAATTCCAGGCAGGTTTCGTCGGCGGACAGTGCTTGGGGATCTCCAACCCTCTTGAGCGATGCCAGAGCCAGCAAAAGCGCCGTCTTGAGGGAGAGGGCGTGCAGGTCTGCGAGGGCAAGAGGCTCAAACGGGGACATCCTCAGCCCTCTCAGGGCGATGGAGAGGTCCCAAGAGGGTACAGAGGGGGGCCTGGAGGGACATAGCCGTCTGGCCCCTTGGAGAAATCTCAACGTCAGATCGTGGCTGCCAACTAATTTCCCTTCGACTTGTAGGTGGAAGAAGGAAATCGCAGCTGTGTAGACCTTCAGGGATGAAGGGGACAGCCCCCGATTGAACCCTTCCTGGAGGAAGGTCAACACGACTCTGATGGGACATGTCCTAGCATCTTCCCGTTGGGAAGAGCACCACTCGACGAACGACCCCACTTGCCTGCGTTGCATAACCTCGTAGAGGGGGCTAACGCATGCTCTAAGGTCCTCAATACCGCGGGCGGTAGAGCCTGGGGGTCCACCGAGGCCAGATATGCCATACGTGTAGAGCCCATAAGTCCAGTCTCGGGTGCCTGAATCCCCCCCCCCTCCCCCGAGTGAGAAGATCGGGTCTCAGGGGGATCGGCCAGGGAGGGACTGTCACAAGCGACGAGAGTTCGGGGAACCATGCTGTGTTGGGCCACATGGGCGCAAAAAGAAGCAGCTCGAGCTCGTCCTCCCTGACCTTGCACAGAACCTGTGCTAGAAGGCTCACTGGGGGAAACGCGTATAGGCGTTTCTTCCTGGGCCAGCTGTGTGCCAGTGCGTCTATCCCGAGAGGAGCCAGGGATAGGGAGTAGAAGAGCTGGCAGTGGGTGTTCTCCTGGGAGGCAAACAGATCTACGTGGGC
>SRMA01027176.1:0-72165 GCA_007224835.1 Danionella cerebrum | reverse complement strand
TACATTACTAATAATAGCTAGTAACATTGTCACTACATTACTAATAATAGCTAGTAACATTGTCACTACATTACTAATAATAGTGAGTAACATTGTCACTACATTACTAATAATAGCTAGTAACATTGTCACCACATTAATAATAATAGCCAGTAACATTGTCACTACATTACTAATAATAGCCAGTAACGTTGTCACCACATTACTAATAATAGCTAGTAACATTGTCACCACATTACTAATAATAGCCAGTAACATTGTCCGCACATTACTAATAATAGCTAGTAACATTGTCACCACATTACTAATAATAGCCAGTAACATTGTCACTACATTACTAATAATAGCCAGTAACATTGTCACTACATTACTAATAATAGCCAGTGACGTTGTCACTACATTACTAATAATAGCCAGTAACATTGTCACTACATTACTAATAATAGCCAGTAGCATTGTCACTACATTACTAATAATAGCCAGTAACATTGTCACTACATTACTAATAATAGCCAGTAACATTGTCACTGCATTTCTAATAATAGCCAGTAACATTGTCACTACATTACTAATAATAGCCAGTAACATTGTCACTACATTACTAATAATAGCCGGTAACATTGTCACTACATTACTAATAATAGCCGGTAATATTGTCACTACATTACTAATAATAGCCAGTAACATTGTCACTACATTACTAATAATAGCCAGTAACATTGTCACTACATTACTAATAGTAGCCAGTAACATTGTCACTGCATTACTAATAATAGCCAGTAACATTGTCACTACATTACTAATAATAGCCAGTAACATTGTCACTACATTACTAATAATAGCCAGTAACATTGACACTACATTACTAATAATAGCCAGTAACATTGTCACTACATTACTAATAATGGCTGGTAACATTGTCACTACATTACTAATAATAGCCAGTAACATTGTCACTACATTACTAATAATAGCCAGTAACATTGTCACTGCATTTCTAATAATAGCCAGTAACATTGTCACTACATTACTAATAATAGCCGGTAACATTGTCACTACATTACTAATAATAGCCGGTAACATTGTCACTACATTACTAATAATAGCCGGTAATATTGTCACTACATTACTAATAATAGCCAGTAACATTGTCACTACATTACTAATAATAGCCAGTATTATTGTCACTACATTACTAATAATAGCCAGTAACATTGTCACTACATTACTAATAATAGCTAGTAACATTGTCACTACATTACTAATAATAGCCAGTAACATTGTCACTACATTACTAATAATAGCCAGTAAATTGTCACTACATTACTAATAATAGCTAGTAACATTGTCACTACATTACTAATAATAGCCAGTAACATTGTCACTACATTACTAATAATAGCCAGTAACATTGTCACTACATTACTAATAATAGGTAGTAACATTGTCACCACATTACTAATAATAGCCAGTAACATTGTCACTACATTACTAATAATAGCCAGTAACATTGTCACCATATTACTAATAATAGCTAGTAACATTGTCACTACATTACTAATAATAGCTAGTAACATTGTCACTACATTACTAATAACAGCTAGTAACATTGTCACCACATTACTAATAATAATAGCCAGTAACATTGTCACCACATTACTAATAATAGCTAGTAACATTGTCACTACATTACTAATAATAGCCAGTAATATTGTCACTACATTACTAATAATAGCTAGTAACATTGTCACTACATTACTAATAATAGCTAGTAACATTGTCACTACCTTACTAATAATAGCCAGTAACATTGTCACTACATTACTAATAATAGCCAGTAACATTGTCACTACATTACTAATAATAGCCAGTAACATTGTCACCACATTACTAATAGCCAGTAACATTGTCACCACATTACTAATAATAGCCAGTAACATTCTCACTACATTACTAATAATAGCCAGTAACATTGTCACCACATTACTAATAATAGCCAGTAACATTGTCACTACATTACTAATAATAGCCAGTAACATTGTCACTACATTACTAATAATAGCCAGTAACATTGTCACTACCTTACTGATAATAGCCAGTAACATTGTCACCACATTACTAATAATAGCCAGTAACATTGTCACTACATTACTAATAATAGCCAGTAACATTGTCACTACATTACTAATAATAGCCAGTAACATTGTCACCACATTACTAATAATAGCCAGTAACATTGTCACTACATTATTAATAATAGCCAGTAACATTGTCACCACATTACTAATAATAGCCAGTAACATTGTCACCACATTACCATAATAGCCAGTAACATTGTCACTACATTACTAATAATAGCCAGTAACATTGTCACTACATTACTAATAATAGCCAGTAACATTGTCACTACATTACTAATAATAGCTAGTAACATTGTCACTACATTAATAATAGCCAGTAACATTGTCACTACATTTCTATTAATAGCCAGTAACATTGTCACTACATTACTAATAATAGCTAGTAACATTGTCACTACATTACTAATAATAGTCAGTAACATTTTCACTACATTACTAATAACAGCCAGTAACATTGTCACTACATTACTAATAATAGCTAGTAACATTGTCACTACATTACTAATAATAGCCAGTAACATTGTCACTACATTACTAATAATAGCCAGTAACATTGTCACCACATTACTAATAATAGCCAGTAACATTGTCACTACATTACTAATAATAGCCAGTAACATTGTCACTACATTACTAATAATAGCTAGTAACATTGGCTAGTAACATTGTCACTACATTACTAATAATAGCCAGTAACATTGTCACTACATTACTAATAATAACATTGTCACTACATTACTAATAATAGTAACATTGTCACTACATTACTAATAATAGCCAGTAACATTGTCACTACATTACTAATAATAGCTAGTAACATTGTCACCACATTACTAATAATAGCTAGTAACATTGTCACTACATTACTAATAATAGCTAGTAACATTGTCACTACATTACTAATAATAGCTAGTAACATTGTCACTACATTACTAATAATAGCTAGTAAGATTGCCCCCACATTAGTAATAATACAGTGGTTCTCAAACTTTTTTAGTCGAGCCCCCCTTTAAACCTTTAAAAGAATCTGGGCACCCCAGATGTAAAATAATAATTATTTAATAATTAATTAATAATTATTTTAATGTAAAATAAATGTAACTACTCCTTAATGTTAAATAACTCATTATTTATAGCTTTAGAGCGTTTTGTTTTCCTCACGTGAGCAAGAGAGAGAGAGAGAGAGCGAGCGAGAGAGAGAGAGAGAGAGAGAGAGAGCGCTCATCTGTGCACCTGATGTCAAAACACATGCGGAAAAAAAACCCTCACAGACTGAAGACGATGCAGATCGATCATCATCTTATCGTCAGGCTCAAAAAACATAGCAGATAAACTATTAGCTCCGCCCATTTCACATCTTAAAATGTATTTTAGCGTGAGAAATCGGGTTTGTAGCGTGAGAGATCACTCAAATGCGAGAATCAAAAGCAGTTTCGCTCGTGAGTATGGATGCGGAAGCACCGCTGCGGGCTACCGTAGCCAAGGCATTGTGAGAAATGTAGTATTTTCCCCCCGTTTTCGTTACTACCGCGCTATGGCCGAGATGGGCGATGACGTCAGCGCGCAGCGCTGGGTGTACAAATATGGCCGCGGCTTCGGCCTAGCTCCGGAGCTCTTACGCCTCTCATACGGCCGTTACCGGAATTCGCGGCGCTCTGCATTCGCTCGATAAGAGCCAAAAAATACGGTATGTGGGTTTGCAAAACTTCAACCAGAATTTTAATATTTTCCATCCATCCATCTTCTTCCACTTATCCTGGGCCAGGTCACCAGGGCAGCAGTCTAAGCAGGGACGCCCAGACCTCACTCTCCACAGACACTTCCTCCAGCTCCTCGGGAGGGACCCCGAGGCATTTCCAGGCCAGCCGGGAGACATAGTCCCTCCAGTGTGTCCTGGGTCTTCCCTGGGGGTCTTTTCCCAGTAGGACATGCCCAGAACACCTCCACCAGAGGACACCTGGGAGGCATCCGAAACAGATGCCAGAGCCACCTCAGCTGACTCCTCTCGATGCGGAGAAGCAGCAGCTCTACTCTGAGCTCCTCCTAGGTGATGGAGCTCCTCACCCTATTTGGTCTAGAACCATGGCCTCATACTTGGAGGTGCTGATCCTAATCTCTGCCGCTTCACACTTAGCTGCAAACCACCCCAGCACACGCTGCAGGTCCAGGCCCAAAGAAGCCAACAGGACAATGTCGCCTGCAAACAGCAGAGACGAAATCCTGAGACCCCTCGAAACGGACCCCCTCCAACCCCTGGCTGTGCCTAGAGATTCTGTCCATAAAAACTATGAACAGAACCGGTGCAAAGGGCAGCCCTGCTGGAGGCCAATGCGCACCGGGAACAGGTCTGACCTGGTGCACAGGACACTTATGTATGCGGTTACCAAGGACGACGCAAATTTGAATCCTGAGCTCGATTCATTTGCCTGTCCCGCCCCCAGCTTCCTGTCTCTCCTCTTCACTGTCCTGTCATTATAGGCTGCGGCCACAAAATGTAAAAACTTTACTTTTCTATACAATATAATATATTTTAAGGACACTTTTTCCCTCAAGTGAAAGTGACCTGACTAATCGCTCTCCTGTATTGTCTTTAGATTTGTTCCCTACTGTTCAAGTGATGTGTGGAGTGGTAACAAAGCGGCTGCAAAAGCCAAACAGGGAAAAGAAACAGGTACATTTACAGCCATTCATTATACACGTATCAGAGATTACGTCATTTTAAGCCTTTGTTTTGATTCAGCGACAGATTTTGCTTTTATGGGATCTCAGATTATTCGGGAAGTGATAAAGGATCTGGTCCCAAAAGGTCTGAAACAAGCTAAAACTGTGATGTTGGCGGGAACAAGGTAAGGCCTCACTGGTCAGTTTTCACATGCTTCTTTAATAATGGAATGCCTTTGCAGTAAAAAGGGCTTGCCACATTGACAGTGTTCATTCCTTGTCATCTACGTCTAAATTGAGGTGCCTGAATGAATGTAAATAATCCATGACACAATCCAAGAACTTCAGTTATTATAATGAAATAATCAGATGTGAATACTCTTACAAACAGACACTATAGGGGCCCAATACACCTGCTGCTGCTGCAGGATCTAGTTACAAAATGCTGAGAACAATTGAAACAGAGCCATCTGAATAACACAAAATCATATTCCTATCCACAGACCACAACACCAGAGCCGTGCAGAGCCCTGACAGACACATTGTTTTCAGGACATCCTGTTGTCTACCTTTATATTTTTTATTGCAGCTTCTCGTGTTATAGACTATGACATAATATCTATAAACACATAATGCCTTGCCAAAAAAAGTCACCACCAAAAAAAGCTCACAAACTCTAATACAGGGATGGTAAACTAATTTCTTCTTGCAGGCCACGTCAAATTTTACACAAACTTTTCCATTTTAATGAGCTTTAAAAGTCAGGAAGAAACTCTTCACTTCATACTAAATAAATCAAATCTGCTGATTTCTGCATACATGGCTTTCGCCACTCACTGTGTGAAGTCTTCCAAGACGCGTACTATAAACCAAGTGCTGCTATTTAGTGACTTATGAGGCTAAATACTTGGTTAAACAATTTATTAGCAGAATAATGTTTCTCAACCCTCAATTCTAACGAAAGAACAAATTAAAATGTTGAATTTGTAATGCTGCCCACAGTGAACTCTCTCTCTATCTCTCTCTCTCTCATTTAAGAAAGTCTAGGTTACTTTCGTAACCCTTGTTCCCTGAAGGAGGGAAAGCAGACAAAATGTCGAAGTATCGACTGTGGGACTTCCCCGAGCCTGGGAGGGGTGGAGCCGAATCTATAACGAGCAATTGATTTGCGAGTGTAGATGATTAATCAATAATCAACTGCTCTATAAGAGCAGGGCTTGCCTCTACACTCATTCTGCTTCTTCCGAGGAGCCGAACCTACTTACCTCTATGGCACCTCAGATCAGCGACTCAAGGTGCATGGAATGGGAATGTCTGCGTTCCCTCCTTCTGGTAACCTAGACATTCTTTATCAGTCGAAACGCAGACAGAATGTCGAAGTATCGACAGTGGGAACCCCTTATAAAACGGCATGCACCGAGTCCATCCAGTCAGGCCTACTCTAAGCTGAGAAGGTTAGGTATTAGTCAAGGCGCCTAACTGGGAAACTCCTTCTGCCCCTTAGCCCGGATATAGTCTATTACGGGGTGAGTTGCGTTCTGCAGAAGCAGGGCAACCAGAAGGAGTGCACCCCTGATGTGGAACGAATGCCGGAACGGGACAAACCCATGGGGATGTGCATCCATGGGTATTACCCCCAACTGCCTAAGTTAAGGCAGTAGTGCCTGATGAAGGTTTGGGGTGTCGACCAGCCCCCAGCTCTACATATGTCGGCGAGTGAGAACACCTTAGCCAAAGCCCACGAGGCGGCGATGCCGTGGGTGGAATGGGCCCTTTAGAGGGCAGGATGCGTCACTCATCTGGTAAGCCAGCTGGATAGCCTCCACAATCCAATGCGCTATCCACTGCTTGGACACAGCTTACCCCTTGCGCTGGCCACTGTAGTATATGAAGGGCTGCTGAGAATTGTGAACTCCTGGGTTCTGTCCAGATAGAGCCGAATGGCGCAGACTGGACAAAGTGAACCCTGGTCTGGGTCTGCCTCCTCCTAGGGCAGGGCCTGCAGCGTCACAGTCTGGTCTCGGAAGGGGACCGATGGGACCTTGGGGATGAATCCGGGCCTGGGTCTGATTCACACCACTCGACGAACCGACCTCACTTGCCAGCGTAGCTCAACCTCACAGAGCAGGCAAACGCATGCTCTAGTAAGAAATATGAGATCGGGTAGAAATCACACAAAACTCCTCGACCAGAGCCACACTCTGCTAAAACAGCAGCGATGATACACACAACAGTTAAATACTTAAAAACATTTGGTTTTGCACAGGAGTAACTTGATGGAAAATTTGTCAAAATGTAAAGAAACAAAAAGGAAATAGAGAGTAATGACTGGCACACTTCACTTACGGGGTTGGTGTTCCAAGCACTCTGGCCAGAACCCAACTGTAAGACCTCCAGTACCCCTTGTACAATCCAACACAGGAGCAGCCCAAGTAATAAGTCCCTCTCCTGGTCGCTGCGCCCAAGGATGAGGAAACAGCAGCAACGAGATGTTGCAGGAGGGTGGCAAATATGTGGACAGGTACAAGGATCTGTTGAAACTCCACTACTCCTAAGAAAAGTGGCCAAATGAAAATGATGAATGAAAAGAGAAGAGAAGACCCTACAAATGTAGAATGATGTTAATAATTGCACAATCACAGCCATTCTTTGAACAAATCAGTACATACCATCGATCAAGCCAACGATGTAGATTGTAGACTACTGGAACATACTCTAGGAAACCTTCTGGATCTGGAAAAGAAGGGCAGCACAGGTAAGTAGCAGGAGGTAAGTAATGCACTAAGCAAACAATGAAGAAAGCCAGTGAGGGAGTACAGGAAGTAACAATGGGGACACAGCCAACAACAAGGGGCCATTGGAAATTGTAGTTTATATAGGGAGTCTCGGCGACAGTGATTGGATAATGAGTGATTGTTTCTAGGTGATTGTGATCAGAGTTGCGCACAGATTTTCACGCTCTGGCAGTCAGACTGTTTTAAGTAGTTTCTGCAATTCCCTAGATGTTTTCTCTGCTTGATGCATGACAATGATTTGACCCTTTTCACAAAAACAAACTTTTCTTTTCTGTGTTGGATGAAACAAAGCACTGGTTCATATTTGAATATATAAGAATTATTTTGCTTTTGATTCATGTTCGGGAATATTTGTTTCAATTCAAGTGTTTTAAATCTGATGTGTTTTATCGAGTTCCTATTACTACGTTGGCACATCCTTTGTAACAATAACAGCTTTAACTTTTCTTTCCACATCATTCTGGAGTGCCTTCATGAGAATGCATGACTGTTCTTCCATAAGTGCATTTCTGAGGTCAGACACTGATGTTGAAAGAGAAGATCATGCACACAGTCTTCTCTAAAAATCAGCCCCAAAAGTGTTAAATGGGTTGATGTTAGGATTCAATTAGTGAGCAGGTTACACTGAGAAGTTGCTGGGAAGTTGTTGTACACTGAGAAGTTGTTGTTAACTGGGCAATCATGCTCGAACAGGAAGAAGCCATTCCCAAACAGTTCACACAAAATATTTTCCATAATAAAAGTAAAGATAATAAAAATCTATGGCTTATATGGAATTTATTGAAAAAGATACATTATTATAAAGGCAAAGTGCACCTTGCACAGGAAAATGACTTTTGTGAAATTGGACCATTTTTGGAAGTCATTTCCTAATTACAATACCTCTAACCTCTAATTATAGTAAAATGAATTACCACTTACTCAGTTTCTCAAGCTTTGATTATATCTTGACCCCAGCATGAGGTCTTTTCTCCCCTGCAGTGCTGGAGGAACAGGAGTACTGCTGAACATTGATAAAGTTTCCAATCTGCTGGAGCTGCAAGGGGCCGAGGCTCAGGTGCGAGGTCTGGTTGACTCTGGCTGGTTTCTGGAGAGTAAACAGCAGAAGGTTCCTGACTGTCCCAACAGTGTTTCTTGCACCCCTGCTGATGCCATTAAGAAAGGGCTTCGGTAAAGTGTTAGTTGTCTTTCAATCAATGATGTTTTACAGGGTCTAATTTCTCTGTTGTCAGTGATGGATTAATCAAACAGTAATTCCAAAGAGGACTAATCCTCTTTTATGTCATTTCAATCCTCATATATTCTCATATTACCATGGCTCTAACAATTGTGTAGTTTGTTAGACATATAATGGATGACCCACTATGGGAACCCATGTTCGAGCGGCCACTCAATTCTGTCTAACCAAAACAGGCCAATGAATAACTATTATGCAGAGAGAATTTGCATGAACAGCTGATACAAGACAGCTGATATGAAATCCCTCTTCTTGTTTGCTTGTTTAACACACTCCTCTACATGAGGTTAATATGCAATCACAGGTATTCACTGCCGATGACAGGTTTCCTTGTCGTGAGAGTCTAGCTCGACGTGAGCCCCTCCAGCCAGCCCTCTGCGAAGTGGTCTTTTCGGTCAAAGGTAGGGGTTCGAGCAGTTGGGTCAAGATATGTGTGGTGCCCTATCAGTCGAGACACAGACATTTATGTCAAAGTTTCGACTGTGGGAAATCCCTCCTAGAAGGGGTGGAGCCGAATCTATAACGGGCAAATTGATATGCGAGTGTAGATGATTAAAGCTTTAATCAGCTGCTCTATAAGAGCAGAGCGTAGCTCTACACTCATTCTGCTTTCTTCCTCCGAGCGAATGGTGGAAGCTCTCTATTTTGATGCTCAAAAAACGCTGAAATATCAAAGGTTGCTTACCTCTGTGCTTGAGGTGCTGTCGCTAGCCCAGATAGCAAAGCCATCTTATCGCTGCACCTCTGATTCCCAGCTAGAGCCTGTCAGTGTTCTCAGATTTCTGTCCTATCGGGTCCGTTTTTCCTGCCGGTTGGGAAAATCTGCATCTCTCCTGGCTGAGGTGGCTTTATCTTGTCTAGGAACTGTCACGAGAAGTGTGTGGCGTGCTTGGGCTTGAGCACGCCTGCGCTGCGCTTGTGAGGCGAGAGTGTTTGCACTGCAATGCTCTGCCGAAACGCACACTGAAGTACAGGAGGTCCGCTTACTCGGGCTAGTTCCTCCGAGGCTTCAGCTGGGGACGCGGGGGAAATGACGTCATTTAGACCCTCGCGTCATCCCCGCGCGCCGGAAGTGCATCCCATCTGGTCGGCTGAGGCGTCCGGTGTTGCTCCGGCTTCTCAGTACGATCCTGTTGACAATCTGCTATCCATCGCAGCATCGGAAGGGGCGCCTTCTTCGGCGTCTTCGTGTTCAGATCTGCCACCCTCCAGGGTCGCAGCTGAACCGGAGCCCGAGGTTACGGCGATGCTCTCCAAGGCCGCGGTGGCTATTGGTTTAGAGGTGCCTTCACCCTCTGAATCGGCCCCCTCGCGCCTGGATGACTGGTACTTCGGCAAGCGCCAGGACATGGTTCCCAGCCCCCCGCTAGTACCTTTCTTCCCGGAGGTGCATGATGAGCTCACAAATTTCTGGCAGGCTCCCCTGTCTGCGAGGGTCCATAGCTCCTCCCCCTTTGTCACTCTGGCGCAAGCTGCAGCTAGGTGTTACACCTCGATTCCGCAATTTGTGCCCCGACAGTGCTGCCGCTTGGCGGTCTCGTCCCGGTGTCCCCTCCAAAGCCCGCAAGTTCATGTCAGACCTGATGACGAAGGCTTACTTGGCCGCGGGTCAAGCTGCAGCTGCCTTGCATGCCATGGCGACTTTTCAGGTCTACCAGGCCAAAGTCCTCTGTGACCGGCACCAGAATGGTGATGGCCCAGAGTCTACACAAGACTTACGCTTGGCTACAGATCTCGCCCTTCGGGCTACGAAATCTGCAGTGCAGAGTATAGGCAGCACGATGTCCACCTTAGTGGTCTAGGAACGCCATCTCTGGTTGGAAAAGGCGTCCATGCTCAATGACCGCACGCGGTTCCTTGACGCGCCTATTTTGACAGATGGCCTCTTTGGTGTCACAGTGGATGACTTTGTGTCGAAGGTCTCCACGATCAGGAAGCAGGCGGAGGGTCTGGGCGAGCTGATGGTTCCACGCCGTAACAAGTGCGGTTCTAGTAAGCTCGGTGTGGAACCCTCTCCACCTGCGAGACGCCAAAGAGAGTGCCTCCCGCCTCGGCCCAAACCTCCGGCCAAAAGCCAGATCAGGGCCTCTGCACTGCACCGGGCACAGTCGTCCTCAGAGGGTTTTCGGAAGCAGACGAGAGCTTCTTCCCGTAAGAAGCGCCGCTGAGGATGACAACTCGGGAAGATGTGAGATCTTTCGGGGTCAGTCCATCTACCCAACTCCCACTGGAGGGCGGGGAGGCCACCACACGTACCTCGCTGCCGACCTTCGGGTTGGCGGCACCTCATGTGTCAAAGAAATATCTAACATTTGTCCCGAGTATAACGGACTCATCTGCCCAACCGTCGGGGGTACCATACTTTGACGAATACCCCGACACCGGCACGAGCTCCGAAGGCCCAGTCCGTGGAGTTGGCGGCACCCGCCCCCTTCTCTCCACCGACTTGTCCGCAGGGCTCCGCCCTGGTGATTCCGCCACAAAGCCCGCATCCGTGCGGCCCCGCCAGTATTTCCATCGGCACGTCCGTAATAGCACCCCTGACCGCATACCTGGGAGCCTGACGGAAGCTTCCGAGCTCGGTTGCTGGGTCCTCCGGACAATCCGGCTGGGTTGCACGATTAGGTTCGTGAAAACCCCCTGGGTTCGAGGTGCTCTAGAGACCCGGTTCCGCGGCCAGGTGCCTCATTCCTGCGAGAAGAGATTGCTGCCCTCTTGAACAACAGCGCAGTCGAGCCGGTCCCTCCAGCCGATGCAGAGTGGCTTTTACAGCCGTTACTTTCTGGTACCCAAGAAATCTGGCGGGTTGCGATCAATCCTGGACCTGAGACGTCTGAATTGGGGCCTGGCCAAGCTCCCATTAAGGATGTTGATGGTCCGCAGCCTTCTGCCCTGCGTTCGTCTTGGAGATTGGTTCGCCACCATCGACCTGAAGGATGCGTACTTTCATGTGGCAGTGGCCCCACGACACAGACCCTTTCTAAGGTTCTGTTTCGAAGGCCAAGCCTATCCTGCCCTTCGACCTGTCCATCTCTCCGCGCACCTTCATGAAGGTTGTCCGGGCTGCCCTCGCTCGCTACGCCGGGCTGGCATCCACATCCTGGATTATCTGGACGACTGGCTCCTAGTAGCCGAGTCCAGAGACCAGTTGATTGCACACAGGGATAGAGTGCTGTTGCACATCAGCCACCTAGGGTTTGTCTCACTCCGGTCAAGGCGACTCTTTTTCTTGGTTATGGAGCTTGACTCTGAGAACATGAAGGCGCGGCTTTCGGCAGAACGCGCCAGGGCCTTGCTGTCCGCTCTCGCAGCGGCGTCACTTCGACGGACGGTCCAACTGAAGGCACTTCAGAGGCTCCTGGGGGATATGGCAGCTGCAGCCCCAGTGATTCCACTTGGGCTCCTGCATATGTGACCGTTTCAGCTATGGCTTTGTTCTCGGGTCCCGAGTTGGGCATGGCGCAGAGGCCTGCTACGGTTGTCTTGGACACCTCGCGGCCTCTC
The DNA here is from genome assembly GCA_007224835.1 of Danionella cerebrum. Taxonomy (NCBI): domain Eukaryota; kingdom Metazoa; phylum Chordata; class Actinopteri; order Cypriniformes; family Danionidae; genus Danionella; species Danionella cerebrum. The sequence continues at coordinate 59,827 of SRMA01027176.1, read as the reverse complement.
GACCCTGAGTCTGGAACTCTGTGACCTTCCTACGTGCGGGAGCTCCCCTGGGCGGGATCTCCAGTCGCAAGGTTGTCACCACAGATGCTTCCATGACAGGTTGAGGCGCCGTGTGCGGTTCCCATCAAGCATCCGTCTCCTGGACCTGACATACATCTCGATGGCACATCAATCTTCTCGAGCTATCTGCAGTGATATTCGTTTTGCTGCGTTTCCACCCGCTTATTCAATGGTGTCACATGTTTGTCAGGACGGACAGCACGACGGTGGTTGCTTACATCAACTGTCAAGGAGGTGTTCACTCCCACTACCTGCACTAACTCGCCCAACGATTGCTCCTGTGGAGTCAGAGCAGACTCTTGTCGCTCAGGGCCTTTCATATCCCCGGCGCTTTGAACAAGATCGTGGACTCGCTGTCAAGGTTCAAACCTGCTGCAGGGGAATGGCGACTCCACCCTCTGGCTGTCCAGCAGATATGGGATGTGTTCGAGGAGGCACACATAGATCTGTTTGCCTCCCAAGAGAACGCTCACTACCAGCTCTTTTATTCCCTGTCCCTGGCTCCTCTCGGGACAGATGCTCTAACACACATGTGGCCCAGGTAGACGCGCTTATAAGCATTCCCCTCCAGTGAGTCTACTAGCACAGGTTCTGTGCAAGGTCAGGGAGGACAAGCACGAACTGCTTCTTGTTGCACCCACGTGGCCCAACAGAGCTTGGTTCGGAGAACTTTCATCGCCTGTGACAGTCCCTCCTTGGCCGATCCCCCTGAGACCGGACCTCCTGACTCAGAGGGGGGATACAGGCACCTATGGGCCCTACACGTATGTCATATCTGGCCTCGGTGGACCCCCAGCCTCTTCCACCTGCGGTGATGAGGACTCTTGAGCACGCATCAGCGCCCTCCACTAGAGTGTGCTACGCGGGGAAGTCGGGTCGGTTCTTCGAATGGTGCTCTTCCCACCGGGAAGATCCAAGGACTTGCCCTATCGGTATCGTGCTGACCTTCCTCCTGAAAGGGTTCGATCGGGGGCTGTGCCCTTCGTCCCTGAAGGTCTACGTTGGGGCAATCTCCTTCCACCTACAGGTCGAAGGGAAATCGGTCAGCAGCCACGATCTGGCGCTGAGATTTCTCCAAGGGGCCAGACGGCTATGTCCCTCTAGGCCCCCCTCTGTACCCTCTTGGGTCCTCTACACAGTCCTACAAGGACTGAGGATGCCCCCTTTCGAGCCCTTGGCCTTTACAGACCTTAAGGCTCTCTCTTTGAAGACGGCCTTTCTGTTAGCCTTGGCGTCTATCAAGAGGGTTGGAGATCTCCAGGCCTTGTCCGCCAACGAAACCTACCTGGAATTTGGCCCTGAGGACTCCCTGGTGGGAATCAGGCCCAGGCCCGGATTCATCTCCAAGGTCCTGTCCGTTCCCTTTCGGGACCAGACGGTGACATTGCAGGCCCTGCCCCGGGAGGAGGCAGACCCAGCCCAGGGTACACTCTGTCCAGTCCGCGCCCTTCGGCTCTACCTGGACAGAACCCAGGAGTTCCGTATCTCCCAACAACTCTTGATATGCTTTGACGGCCAGCGCAAAGGGTACGCTGGGTCCAAGCAGCGGCTAGCTCATTGGATTGTGGAGGCTATCCAGCTGTCTTACCAGGCGAGGGATGTACCCTGCCCTCTAACCAAGCTGAGGGCGCACTCCACCCCCAGCATTGCTGCCTGGTGGGCATTAGCCAAGGGGGTCTCACTCGCTGATATATGTAGAGCTGCGGGCTGGTCGACACCGCTTACCTTCGTCAGGCACTACTGCCTTGATGTCTGCGCTGTGCCTTCTGCGGTACTGAGTGGTGGCAGTTAACATGTCAGTTGGGGGCAATACCCATGGATGCACATCCCCATGGGTCTGTTGAATATCCGTTCCCTCATCACCAACTCCAACACCAATGAGGGCTCTGGTCCGGGGCCTACAGCACCATTAGGACCCCCGGATCAAGGATGTGCTGCGCCTGCAGATTCCTAGTCCTACAGGAAGGGACCTTTTTTCACGACTCCCTTACGGTGGTTCAGTGAACTCTATCTAGTTCTGTCCGGGCTAAGGGGCAGAAGCAGTTCCCAGTCAGGCGCCTTGACTAACACCTAGCCTTCACAGCTTAGAGTGGGCCTGACTGGATGGACTCGGTGCATGGCACTTTACAAGGGGTTCCCACAGTCGATACTTCGACATAAATGTCTGCGTTTCGACTGAGGGGGAACGTCTAGGTTACATTCGTAACCCCCGTTCCATGAAGTAGGGAACACAGACATTGCCTTGCCATGCACCTTGAGTCATGCTGAATCTGAGGTGCCGTAGAGGTAAGTAGGTTCGGCACCTCTAAAGAAGCAGAATGAGTGTAGAGCTACGCTCTGCTCTTATAGAGCAGCTGATTAGAGCTTTAATCATCTACACTCGCAAATGAATTTGCCCGTTATAGATTCAGCTCCACCCCTTCCAAGTGGGAGTTCCCATAGTTGATACTTCAACATAAATGTCTGCATTCCCTCCTTCAGGGAACGGGGGTTACGAAAGTAACCTAGACGTTAGGCATCCTCGACACCAACAAGTTACAGTAGTTTAAACCTTTCCTAATGTCCTGTTTCAAATAGAAAGTCTACCAGTATTGCGTCCTGGCCTTTGGACTTTCCCTTCCACACCCTGAGAGGCTTGTGTTACAAGTCAATCAGGAAAACCACCACCTGAGCCCCACTCAGGTCACATCTTTTGTCACAACTCAGTTGAGATGCTCGCCCGTCTTAAGACGATCGAGCCAATGCCCTTCTGGCTGCCTATCTGGCACTGTCCAAGAGGTGAGTGAATACTCTGAATACATTTCAGAGACTCCTGGGGCAAATGGCTTCTTTCACCCCAATGGTTCCTGTATTCTGAGATGGGCATGATGCCAAGGGCGGCCTCCAGGTTCTTCACCTCGGGAGTTTCCCTGGGGATCTACCTGTCCCTGAAGCATGTAACCACAGACACCTCTATCAGGTTGTAGCGCCACATGCTGGTACCACATAGCTAGTACCTGGACCAGCAGGCAGTCTTGTTGGCACATAAACTGCCTGCTGTTGAGTGCAATGATCCTAGCAGCCAAGAGCCTCAGTCAGTCGATTGCATGGTCATCACATCAGGATGTGATTAGGATGACCAGAATGTCAGTGGTAGGGTACATCAATCTGTCCTTGCTCGCCTGACGGCTACTCCTCTGGAGTCGGAAGAAACTACATTTATTCATATTACTCATTTACCAGGCGTCTTGAACCAGTCAGCCGATGCGCTGTCTTGTTTGAGACCCCAACCGGGAAAGTGGAGACTCCACTCCCTGAAGCACTGATAGGTATCTTCGCCTCCTCCGAGAACTCCCACTGCCAAATATCTACTCTCTGTCCCAGGATAGATGTACTGGCATACTGCTGGGAGCACAAGCGTGTGTTCAAGTGCAAGGTCAGGAGAAACGAGCAGGGGGTCCGTTTAGCTGCGCCACATTGGTCCAACAAGGCAGGGTTCCTATAATTTTCCTTCCTTGTGACAGTAAATCCTGGCCCATTCCCCCGAGGAGCAACCTGCTCATCAAGAAAGGGGGCATCAGGCATCCACGATTATCTGTCTGCAGAGGACCTGGGTTCCTACCGTCTTCGGTAGTGGAAACCTTTATCAGTCTCTACCCCCCTCTACTTGAGGGCTGCTAGCTGGAAACTGTGGTCAATTTGTCTGTGTCTTTCCTCTTGGGAAGACCCCAGAGTGCACTGGTTGGGATGGTGTTGACCTTCCAGGAAGGATGTGAGCGGGAGCTGTCACCCTTTACCCTGAAGGCCTAGGTCACCATGATCTCGCTTTGAAGGGAAATCCATCAGCTCTTACCACCTGACAAGGGAGATTCCTCAATGGTGCCAGGAGGCTTCAGCCTGATCCCCTGTCCCTGGTCCTCCCTGGACTTTGTGGACCTCCACTTGAGCCCTTGAAGTCAGTCAAGCTTGATTCCTCTCTTGAGAACAGTGACTGCCTGGGTCTCTATTAAGAGGGTAGGAGATCTCCTAATACTTTCCTGACGAAAACTGCCTACAATTCGGCCCTGGCAAATCTCATGCTGTGATAAAACCAGGCACGGATTTGTGCGCAGAGCTCCCACCATACCTTTCTGCGATCAGGTGGTAAACCTGCAAGTTCGGACTATGAAGTAGGCGAATCTAACCCTGCACTTTGCTGTCTTGTAAGAGAGCTTCACTTTTATATGGACCGTGCTCATGCCGTATGTTATACAGATCAGCTCTCTTGTCTGGTGGCCAGCAAAAGGGATAAGGCTGACCTAAGTCCCACAGTCTTGCATCCCAGTCCTTTGAACCCCTTCAGGGTTTTGAATTGTATTTGTCACTTACATATACATACAGATTACGACGTGCAGTGAACCTTGTCTTAGCTATCCAGTAAGTGCAGCTTGTTTTAATTTTCAGAGAAGTAGCTACGGTCTTCATGCACCTCAGGTGCTCTCCTTCTCAGATGATCAATTGAAGGGGGACTGACTGGGAACGATTTTCCAAAAGAGTGATTTAGAACTAAAGAACTTTTAAAAATGGGCAAATTGATTCAAGAGTGTAGGTGATTAGCAGTCAGCTGGGTATAAAACCATGCGTGAACCGCTCATTGTACAAGTTTCAGCAGAGCTAACAGAGTGTAAGTCTCTCTGTCTCTCTCTTCGACTTTGGTGCCAAGTTAAAGTGATTAGCAGGTTGCTTACCTAGCGTTCTGGTGTTGTCCTCTGCTAGCCCAGATAGCAAGCCACTGTACCGCTGCTCCCCTTATCCTTTCAGACAAGCCTATTCCAGTGTTTCTTGCAGCTTGGTCATCCATCATATCCATTTTTCATGACTCCTGGTTGTGAAGGATTTACTCCGTTGAAAGATGGCTATGAGATGCGCATAGACTGTTTATGATCAAACATGCCTGCGTTGCTCTTGTGCAGCTTGAGCGTTTGCAAATCCTCTGCTGAAGCGCACATGAAGCATAGGAGATCCTATAATGGGCCTATTGATTGCCCTGCAATCTGGGGTGTGTCTTTCTTGGTCTCTGACGAAGTATATTGGGCACGAGCTCCGCTGGCCATGGCAGAGAGCCGTCCCCTCATCTTATCATCTCCCAGGGTCCAGGAAGACCTGTTACCTCTTACGAGAACACTCATTGTCAGCTCTTTTGTCCCTGGCTCCTCTCAGAACAGATGCTCCCCCAGGAAGAAACGCTTGTGCTTTTCCTCCAGTGAGCCTTCTAGCACAGGTTCTGTACTAGGTCAGGGAAGAGGAGCACAAGGTGCTTCTTTTCGTGCTTCTTTTGCCTGACAAAGCTTGGTTTCCCAAACTCGTTTTTGCTCGAGACAGTCCCTCCTTGGCCAATTTCCCCCTAAGCTCAGCTTCTTTGACTCTGGCTTGGGGGCTCTCACTCACCAACCTATTTAGGACTGTGGGCTGGTCAACACCCAATACCTTCATCATGTTTTACATCCTTGATGTGGGCTTTGTGGGTCCTTTGCGGCCCTGAGTGGTGACAGTCACCCTTGGGGAACAGTGTGGGTGTGGCTTACAGCACTTTTCTTTTGCTGGAAAGCGCACTCTTTCTGGAAAAATCTTACTCCCCCCTCTGGCAACTGACTGGGCAGAGCAGTCAGCTCTGCCAGGTTCTGTATGAGGGCTTTGATTTAGGGCCTGGTCCCTACAGAATTAGGGTCCGGATTCTGGAGTCCCTACCCAGGCACTCCCTTTCTGTGTATCACATACAGCTCCCTTCTCAGGCGGCTAGTATGACCCTGTTCTTGGTGGGAAATGATGGCACTTCCCATCCCTGCCAAGCTTTGTTTTACAGGATGAGAATTCGCTGGAAGCCCTTTTCAGGTCTCAACATGGTCTCCGCGAACCTCTCCCCACTGGTCAACAGGTACTCTCCTTTTGGTCGCTTGGTCCCTCAAGTGAGGACATCTGACACTTTCAGTGTTGTATGACTTTTCCGTCAATAATATAACCTTAGCTGCTAACCTTCTTAGTTTAGCATCAGCCTCCTTTTAAAAGGGGTTCCCAGTCAGTCGGTATTCCTCCAACATACGTCTCAGGAACCGACTGAAAGGGAATGTCTAGGTTACTTGCATGACCCCATGCTCCCTGAAGGAGGGAACGGAAGGGGTCCGGGACCCTGGTCTTGTCGACTCACTGGGGGTGGAATGGCCCACCGGGTCACTTCGGTTTGGTTGCAGAGCCGGGTCTGTGTCAGATCCCGCAGCGCACTTGGGCATAAAGGAGTGGGGTTGATGCATGGGAAATTGGTCGGCCGCTTATGGGTTGGGTTTACTGTCCCTGGGCACTGCGTATTACAATCACTTGTTTATTTGATGGATGCGGGTCCTCATTCAATGCGGATCAGGTCAATGCATGTGGTTCGTCCAGCTCACAGTTTATGATCTTTAATATGATCTTTAACATGTTTTGTATTTATATTCCCATGTAGCAGACTTGTATTATAAAATGTGAAACATCATTATGACCCAGCATAAATCATTGGTTGAGTGTGTATGTATATTTGAACATGTATGTATGTGAGCAGGAATGTACAAACTGTAAGAACTATTCTGCATGAACTATAACCAACGGACATGGTTTGTCTTTGGTAGATGCTCTGTATATATGTGTGTTATGTAAAAACTGCAAATGGGACAAAAAGAACTGTAACTAGGACTTATATGTTATGTTCAGGTAGGTATTTTTCCAATTTTCTTTTTCACTCATGAACCTTTCCCCCTCACCCTTCCCCAATCCTTTATCCACTCCCCCTTTCAGTCCAACGCCGTCTTGTCCTGACACATCTATTGTAAACTGACTCATGGGAACCACAACTAATAAATATTTACATACATTCAATGCTCCAATCCAGAGGAGAAAACACCACACCAGGGGGGTATTCCAGAAAGCTTGGTTAACTTACCATATGATAAATCATAACCTCTGGGTTGATTTAACCCAAACAGGCATACCATGAGTATGTCGGTTCCAAAACACCTGAGAAGAGTTAGTTTAAGCAACCTCCAACTGGTTACCCAGAGTTAATGCGCGTGCACGGTGCATATATAAAGACATTTTCAATGGATCGCTGATTTCACGAGTCACCAGGGAAAGTAAAAGCGAAAAAAAGAGAGCGGCGTATTTCACAGAGGCGGAGTTGGAGGTTTTAATGCACGCTTATGAGGAGTTTAAGCCAATAATATTAAAAAGAAGCAATACAGCTGCATCAGCTAAAGCAAGAGAGTTGGCTTGGCAAAAAATAACGGACAGAGTAAATGCGTGAGTGTATTAAATTACAAATTTGGTATTGGCTCCCGTTTTATTATAATACAAAATAATGAAGTATGACTTATACAGCCTTTTGAATATGTTATATCACTACGAAAATAATTAATACATGTATAGATATACATAATATGACTAAATATTAAATATGCGTCATAGATTTTACTACAAAGGACAAACCTGCCACTCTGTGGAATTCGTCTTTAATAACAAGCAGAGGTTTATGGCCAGGGAACTGTACAAACATGGGTAAGAACTGTTTAAGTGCCAGACATACTGTACGAACGGCTCTACACACAGTTGCCTTTCCCACATGCTCTGAATCGCCCACACTGTACAAAAAATGTCCAGACGCAAAAAACCTAAGTGCTATGCACAGAATGTTTTCTGTGCTAAGCGCAGAACCGCGGTTTGTCACATTCGCGATATGCGGTTTTAAAAGACGTGTTAAATAAACTAACGAATCTTTTGAAAAACGATAACGCTCTTTCAAATATTCATTAGGGTATGCAAACACATCAATACGCGGTCTTATAACCCTCTCCCGACGAAAAAAACCTCGTATAATTTGTGCTTCTACGTCCACAGGATCCTCATCAAAAGGGCACGCCATGCTCACCAACCTTCTGAAACGAAGTTACACTGAAACATAACCTGCCGCCGAGCAGGTTATGTTCAGAGAGTCCGTTGCTATGGTTACATACATACCCAGAAAGTTACCTCCGTTTTTGGAACCGAAAGTTGAGGTTATCCACGAACTTACCCTTAAACATACCCAGGTATGTCACATAACCTGCTTTCTGGAATACCCCCCAGGTGTTTTTCTCCCCTGGAGAAAGCAAACCTGTCCAACTCAGCAAAGCATTTACTCTCCCATGTGATGGCTTTTGAGTGAGACAGGACACGGTAAAAAAAGAAAGAGGGAACGGAGACATATTTCTTAGCCATGCCCTGAAAGTTGATGATCTGAGGTGCTGAGAGGTAAGTGGGTTCGGCCCCTACGAAAATCATAGAATGAGCATAGGTTCATGCCAGGTTTTATACCTGTTTTTAAAAGTTTGACCAAGTCACTCTCATGGAAAAACGTTCCCAGTCAGTCTGTATTCCTCTGACATACATCTCATGGGAACATGGGGCTACTCAAGCCTGGCCATTTATTCGAATCTCACCATTTTTGAGACCTTCAGGTGTTTTTTTTTTTTTTTTGCAAACTCCCTGCAGGTCCTGCACTAAGGAGAGGTTTCCGTCAGACCACTCTGCTGTAAAGCCCCAAAAAGTAGAGGGCTGCTGTTATGGTTGACTTTCTTCCATACTGCATATCTGGAGTTCAGCCACAGTGATGTTTGGGTTCTTCTTTACCTCAGTTTGGCTAAACGGTCTTTTCTAAGAAGTGTTCTGGACCCAAACATTTTTACATTTAAAGGGTCATCAGGGTTTTTATTGATCTGATCTGAAGAGTTTGCGACATGCTTCCTGGATTGAGCCGGAGACGCTTAGCCACGAATGTATTCAGGTCCAAGAAATAGCCCTGTTCACCACAGTGGCGTTGAAAAGGGTTAACATGTCATGACCCCTTTAAGGATTATGAAGAATTTTAAATGCAACAGAATGTTTTTGTAACCATGGCCAGATTTTGTCTCTGAACTCTACGAGCAGTTCCTTTGACTTAAATGAAGGTATAGAATCAAATGAAGGATGATCAGAAATAATGGAAGCACCTGTTACTGTCAGAGCAAAGGCTCTGAATATTCATTTCTGTTTTTCTTTTTAACAAAATCAGAAAAAAAAATCACCCCCATTTTGTTTTGTTTTGGGTTGCTGTGTGTACATTAATGGGAGAAAAGAGAACTTAAATGATTTAATGAAATGGTTGCAAATTTCTCAGAGTCAGGAACTATCAGTAGTATCATTATTAGAATACATAATAATAATGCCTGTTTCTGCTCATCATGGTCTCTAATTACTGATGACATCATGTCTCTATAAGGTTGTGGAACGGTGTTGTTCCTGACAAGTGTAAGCAGCAGTACAAAAGAGGCGAGGACTGGCAATGCTTTTTTGGACACAAGCTGTACTCGTCTATAACTGGTGAGAGTGTGCCATCACTTTGCATTTGTACAGAAGTGTCTATAAGAAGAACTTCCTGTAACATAACAGATGATGTGCCTCTTTGTAGCGCCACTGTTTGTGGTGCAGTGGCTGTTCGATGAGGAGCAGTTACGAGTGGAGAATATTTATATTGGGGGCCAGTCCCTGTCAGAGCAGCAGTGGAGCTACATGCAGAACTTGGGAAAAGAGATGAAAAACTCCCTCAAAGACGTCCCGTGAGTTCACCGCTGCCACAAGATAATTCTATATTACTATATATGTTTGTTTGTTTGTTTGTTTGTTTGTTTTAATCACAAAAAGAAAAATCCATCAAATGCTGTAAAGACCATTACAAACCAACAGGTGGCAGAAAATTCATGCCATTTTATATAAAGGAGTGTTCAGAATTGAGCAGAGGCATTGATGGGTGATTAAACATAGGCATCTTATCCACCACAGGGGTATTCAATAAAAATTTAAAGCGGTCCGGATTCATAATTTTGTGAAGAGCAAAGGTCCAGAAGAACGTTTAACTATTTTCTGTAATATATTATTAAGTAGCCTGCGTGTAGTCAATACCTGAAAATCAAATCAAATTAATTCAGTGCAATTCAAAAACGTTTTGATAAATGTATTGTTAAGTATCCTTGAACTGAGCATATATTTACTATGTTAGCTAATTTATTTAATTAGTTTTAATTAATTTCATTTATTTAATAAAAACAGAGCTGCTTTGTAAAATATGCAATTTAAACTTTAAAGTGCATAGAAAAATTACAGATCATTTTAGCGCTCCAATTTACAGGGTTTTCAACAACAAACAGAATGCAATCAATGCAGGTGCAACTGTAACATTTCAATCATGTTCAGAGCAAAACCCATCTGTCTTTCTGCTGTTAATGGATCTGGACCACAGTCCGCCTGTTAATGACCACTGCTCTACATGCTGCAACATATGTTAGTAAACAGCAACACAGTCCTCCCTAAATCCACCATCACACTTGGTCTTTGTAAACAGAGAAGTGATACCAAGCACAGGGAGCGAGGACAATAAAGAACCCCACCTCCAAAACTCCGTACAATACATTCTCAATGCCTTGACTCCACCACAGTTCCGGCCCGCCAAGGACAACGGAGCCACAGATGGATCTTCCCACTATCCTCCCTCGCTGGAAGCTGGGCATCTCCTCATCTACCTTGCTGCTCTTTCCTGGCTCCAGCTGGCTTCTTCTGGGGGAAATTATCTGAAGGCTGTTTCCAGCTACTGGATGCTGACATCTCTCCTCCTCTGAACACCAATGTAGCAATGACACTTAATGTAGCAAACTACACCCACTAGGGACCATCTTAACAAACATGCTGACAACCGAGCTTCTTTAACAGCCTTTATTAGCACAATCACAAATAATGCTGTTGCAACCATAACAGAAAACCCTCATAATTAAATGCAAACATTGATAATGTCCCGATGATGTCACTGCAGGCTCAGACGGTCGCTAAAATATACTCTGTGGTCATCACATTTCAAACATAAACTCTTTAATTGAGTGAAATTCTATAGAAGTAATAAAAACTAGCGCTGACATGTAAAGTCCATTGTGTGAGGCACAACGTCAGAAGAGGTAAAACACACCAGAGGAGAACATTTGTTTTAAAAATGTTTTTTTTTTTGTTTGAATCAAAGATTTTTTTGTTTGAAATAGTTCAGCCTGGCTCTTGCCTCATTTGTGTATATTCATCAGCACAGAAACCAGAGCTTCTGGAATCCAAATGAATTATCGTTTATCTCCTTTAAATATATGATCTTTTAAAAGAAAAATGTTTTTTGTGCATGTTTTTATCCCCTCTTTTCCCTCGTTTGATGTACTTTATGTACTGTACCTGCTGAGAATTTCTTTATTTTTTTCTGTCTGTATATTTTAGGGCTGTCTTTGCCCCCTCGTGTCTATCCCACACACTGATTACCAAAAGGTAAGACATAATCCTAATGGGTGAGCTCATATGCCTGCATTTGAACACTCATCAGTCAGCAAGCATTCTAGGTGTCACCAAAATGCCACCTCATAGTTTCTTGCTTAACGAATGCCCCTGTGGATGATCTCAGCTGAGAGGGCAGTGGGGCGCATGATTTGTGAGCCAAACATGAAACTGTGGCCAAACACATGATGAGGTCAAACTGTCAACAGAGGCAGGTGCATGTTATCTTCTCAGACTACTGCCGTTCACCATACAGTAAATCTATGGAAACAACATAATCAATATTTTAAATTGAAGGGATTTGTGTACTCATAGCATACTGCACATGAATACCAATTTATTAGGAACAAAGAACTTCATAACACTTCATGTGGCCATCAGATTAGCTCAATAGAGAGCTCCACGGAATGAATTTCCAGGACCAAGCAGTTGTCTCTAAGCCTTATAATGCCAAAGTGTCAGCTGTAGTTGCATCCCATTCCTGCAATCTGATAGATGTTTCTCATTGAACTTGTTTGAGGTATATTTTTCCAAATATGACGTTTGGCGTAAGGTTGTTTTTGGCTGCTGGCCTTGGAACCTTATTTCCAGTGAAACAGCAATTATAATGTTTAAGCGTTTCAAGAGACTGAAGAAAGCATTGGGCAATTCCACGCTCCCACATTGTAGTAACACTTGTGGATGGCCCCTCCTCTTTCAACAAGACCGAGCTCTGTGTCCAAGCACATTCATAGGAGAGGTTAAGGGAAGACAAAGTGTACAAGTTGTATCAAGATTATTCAAATTAATCAAGTTCTGGATTATGTATGTAATAATGTAATACTACTAATAAATAATCCTGGGGTAATTAGCATTTGAGCTAGGTACCAAGATCATCAGTAGGTGGCAATGATTTGCAGGTCAAGAGTTGAAGAACAAATTGAGATGAAATCAAATAAAATTTCTAAGCTAAGATCAAAACAAAATGAATCGACATGTTTAACACATTCACACAGAAAAGAGAGGACAACCAGTCGCATGGAACAGGTCAGTGGATTTACAGTAGCTTGCATTCTCGAACCTCAACTAAAGTCTTTAGAAAATTAATCAAGATCATTCAAGATCCTTTCTGTGGCGATTTTTGAGTTCAAACCAGGTGCCAGAGTGTGTGCTCGATGGTCAGCTGTGAGGAAGAGATGGCTTACATTGATTGGATGCTTAGTTAAAGAGTAGAGCTCTTTATTTTAAAAGGTGCCTTTGAATGGCCACAAAAGGAAGTTCTTTGCTCTCAGGCTCTGCATTGTAGAATAATTCAGAAAAGACAGTTTCTGAAGGAAAGAAGCCCTTGCTTTGGGTGCCAGGACTCTTTGAAGGAGCTCAGGCGTTCTCAATCCATGGTTAAAGAGAGTTAGGAAGAAGAGCTCCAAATAACCTTCTAACAACCTGGTAACGGTAGTATCCCTCTGGTGACCAGTCTCTCAGCGTTCAACATATCAGAAAGTGGCTTTGGTAATTCAAATTCAAATTTGAGACAATGTTAGACCGAACTTTCAGTTTCGTTTTACATAACCAACATCAGTGCCATTTAATGGGGAAAAGGAGTGATACCCCTTGGAAGTGCAAGACCTGTTAGATGGCATGCTGTGTGCAGTTGATAGACACAGTGGCACAAATAAATACTTGGAACATTGTGTTTAGTTTAGGGGAGGTTCTTCTGCTTTTTTATTTTTTTATTTTGTCTTTTGCTCTTTGTTATAAACCATTAAAACTTTTTTGTAAAACCATAAAAAATTTTGATTTTTGCAGCAAAATGTAAAATGAGTTATTGTGTAATCCAATGGACAAAAAAGAGGCTGAGATTGGCCCTGAACTTTTAAGGGTTAAGTAATATTTTGAATCGCATAAATTAAAAGAAATAAACACTTGAAATATATCTGTCTGTGTGGAATAAATGTTTATATTATACATTACACTTTTTGAAGGGAATGACTGAAATAAACTGAAAAATCTAAATAAATGACTAGCACCTATCCATTTGAGAATAGAAAATTTAATGCATTTTATTTGTAAACATTTTTTAAAAGCAATGTGTGATTTGTGTCGGCAATCTTCATCCTGCACTTTCAGCTGCATTAAATGAAACACATTTTGCTCTGATTCACCACATAACCACAGTTTGGAGAGTTGTATTGTATGTTGGTGAGACTTCCTGTATATGTATTGAAAATGAAAATTTAAATACTGACATTAATGTTTGTATAAGTGTTGGATTAGAAGGGGTCAAATATTTCATTCCTGAGTCAGCAAGCTCACACTCATGCGCAAGACTGCTCGTATGACAAGTGTCCAGATACAAGGAAGGTAACCCCAGAGGTCAGTTTACATCTGTTCACATAATCATTCAAGCGTATTCATTGAGAGCTGAGTTGAAGGGAAAGTGTGACAGGAAAAAGGAGAACCCTATGTTTGAAATTATTGTTGGGAAAATCCCATTTAAGATTAACTGCAGTTTGCACTGTGTATATAACCCAAAGAAGCCTGTCTCTTTCAGTAATTGGACCGATTTCCAAGTGAAGGGGACAACACTATCCCGTGCCCTGCAGTGCTGGGACAGAAGTCTTCAGGAGGCCAATAAGAACAGCCGGACTGCTCTGAAGGGGTGTCCCTATCACCTCATTGACAGCTGTCAGTGGCCCCAGTGCAACCCCACCTGCCCAGCCCTGGTGGACCAGGCCACTCAACAGGAGATGACTTTGCTCCAGGCTCTGGCCAGCATGGGCCTGGACCTGCAGAAGCTTGGCCTAGATCTGAGGGGTGACTTTTCAGCTGGGATGATCAGTGCTGGAGGCTAAAGAAAACTACTCGTCAACATAGTTCACCTCATCCTCAGTTTAGAGATTGCTTAGTTATTGTTCTGGCAACTCCCAGAGATGCACCTGGTCTATCTGGCTGTTAAATCTGGGTTCTTTCAGTTTGGGTTCTCGAAGTAAAAGCCTCTAACACTATTGCTAGTAAATCATGTGTTATGTAAGTAAACTAGAGTCTGATTTCAGTGCCATTATGGAGCTGCAAGTTTGTATTCAGGAGGTATTTGATATCACCATCTGTAAGGATAGTGGAACACTGCAGTAACCTCAAATTTCACATTAAAGTTGATGTGAAATAGACAATTACATTAAATGTAAATACAACTTAAGTAATTGCATGATTGGCTGGGACTGATGATTTTGGATCATATAAATATAATTTATATACAGTTTTAATAAACAATACACATTTTGTTTTTAAATATATTTATTGTGTAGTAAATTTTGTTGCTTCACATAAGTAATTTGCACATTAAAAGAATGGTTGAAAATATATTGTATGTTTTTGAAAACAAAAAAAAGACTTTCAGGTAACAAAATGAAAGGGAAAAGGGATTTGGCAGCCTGTTAAATTGTCCACAGGCTGATCTGGGAGTTCAAGCAGCAGCATCCCAAATTTGGGGTTATAATGATCAAGACTTAAAATTCAATAAAGTTTGCTAGAGACAACAGTAAAAATCTTTTTCTTTATTTTACTGAAGAAAGATATAATCTCAAGAAACAGCATTGATCCTGATGCTTGAATACCTTTGCCGGGATGCTGCATCCTAGTTGTTTACACTGTCTATGGGATAATATTTGTAATTTGATGCAGCATGTTTTGCATTTAAACCAGAGTGAAAAATCCTCTCTATTTCTTGGAATCCAGCTGTTTTACAAGTGTAGATTTGTCCGTGGTCAAAATGCACACACTTCCGTGCCCTTTTGCAAACTTTCCACTAGACGAGAAGCTTTGTTTTTTTTCTCGTGGTTTGATCTCTTTGTTGTTTCTTTTCTCATTTTGGGTGGAGGGTCGCATGCACTCTCTCCCTCATCTCACTTTTATATAGCTTCGAGCTCTCAAGCGTTCCTCTACTAACTCCTTTTGAGTGTTGTGTAGTCTTCTGGTGCTGGTCTTCAGCTCACATTTGCAGAAGACATCGCATCACACTCACCATTCTCCCATCTGAAAATGTATAATTTGATAGAAGCGCGTGAAGCAAGTCCTGAGTCAGTGCTAATAGGTACAACCCTGTTCATTAAGAGAAAACATTTTATTTGTATATTTATGCATTAATTAAATTTTGAATTTATTTTTCAAATGACTGAGGATTGAAAGACACAACTTTGAAAATAATCTGAAATCCAGTTTGCCTGGATCGCATTGCATTATAACTTTTAAACTAGCGCTGCTTGCTGCTTAGAAAAGGGGTGGAGCTTCAAAAAAAAGTGGCGGCATCACTTATGGATTTGTTTTATCTATACACTAACTTTCTGGGAAAATGTGTTAGTTCTTAGGAAAGATGAGCACAGTGTCAAGGTAGATGGTAAAGCAAGTCCAAATCAACCAAAAAATGTTCTTCAGGAAATTGATTGAAAATGCACGGATATATAATTGTGAATTCATACGCCTGTGGTGGGATTTTACAGTTAAAGTTATTTCTGTCAATTTGAAACCTTTTTTAAATATTTGTAACTCTTGTTTCTTGTTAAAGTTTACTACCCTTCTGTGTTGTTCTTGGTAATTAAACTGCTGTAAAAATCTATGAAATCAATTTTTTTTTGCTAAATATTTACCTAAGTTCTAATCAAAACTACTAAATAAACAAAAATCTGTATTTTTACTTTAAAAATGTGTATCTTTTATTGCCAAGATCTTATGTAGTATCACTGATTTAAAAAAGACTTAACTTAAAATATGAAAAACTCTTGTGACCTGGATTTTTTTACCTTTTATCCAAGTGTTGGACAACTTTAGTACAAACTTTGGCATTGATGGATTTTTATTTTTGTTTAGCACCATATTTTCTCTTTTCTCCCTCATTTATTGTTTGTGCCTCTTTGACTTCCATTAAAACTACCGTTTTTGATTGCAATGCCATGACACCAAATAATCCTGCAATCTTGATTGTTGGTGGTCAGTCGTGTTGGGAAGAAATTTTTAAGATTTTTACTGTCGGTCACCATATAGAACCATTAACCCTTGAGTTTGGCCTGTGAAAAAAACTTTTCCAGACTGGTATATGAACTTAAATGGAGTGCATTGATTAAATCATTAATCAACGATCTGCTTTAGTTAATTATTCAACTGAGAGGAGAATCCGTTGAACCTCCACCTGTGCATTTCTCCAACAGGAGATTTAAGAACAAGGTTCTTTGTCATTCATTAGTAACACTTTTCCCTTGTGGGTTAAACAAAGATAACCATAGCAAAATATTAATTTTACTTGATTTTAGTTACAATTACTATTTCATTACTGCCCCGGGTTTCAAAGAAAAGGAAAGAAAAACTTTAACCCTTAAATGTTTATTTGATCAGCTTCAAGAAAAGGCGATGTGTGAAAGCTTGTAAACTGCCACAGACGAGTCTCCGGGGGAGTACTGAAAGATCTTGCATTGCTCAGATTACATTATAATGTCAACGTGTGTCAGTGGTAAGTAAGTTATTGTGATTCTAATGATTTTAAAAGTGCTTCCCGTTCCAAAACATAGCCTGTTCAGAAAAAGTAAAGATGTGAAAAAGAAATGCAGCACCCATAAAAAGCATTGTCTGGATTGCCATTCTGCAGCATTTTTGGACCCTGACTCAATGTTTTCAAAACGTTTACTGCTTTGTGTTTTAAATGGATCAAAGTTTCAATACTTTAACGACTTGCTCATCTGCACCTGTTCTGACACTTTATCACCTGGGGCCTGATTTTTTTTTCTCACTCATTGTCACCAGTTTCTGTTTCAAGTAGATGTGTCTTGCTTTCCGAGAGATTGGTCTGTATGCTCTTATCCTGCCCCACCCCTGAGTGAGGACCCACACCAAACCACAGGAACACGGCACATGACACATTTTAACCATAGCCATAAGTTTGTGTGGAGCATTAAGGGTTAAGATATCATTCTAAAAAAAGAAAATATATTTGAAGATCGGTGTTCATGGCTTCTTTCTTTGGCCAAGACCCGTCCATGAAGCAATTTTCCCTAACCCCATAAATGTATGCAGACTTTTTTTCTCTGATTCAGACAAACACTGGTTATTTGGTGGACATGACTCTTCTGAAAAGTCAGAATGTACTATTGTCGTGGATGACTTTATTGGCAAACTTTATGAAACAAGTAAAAAAAAATTAATTATCTTCCTAAATCCAGTCTTCAAACATCAATACTAGACTCCAATAACTTCCTTAAACAAACATTCTAGACATCTTTTAAAAAGTGGATTGTGTTAGCTATGCAAACCTTTACGAATCCAATGGTGTTCTTTGAGATCGATCATTGTCAGTACGCACAATATATTTTGTTATCAGCGCTCCAGCATCTTTTCAGTTGTTAAGCAGTAACCGAACGCCACCAGGTGTTATATCTAAAGTTCTGGGACCCAAGTAATGTAAGCACTGCTTCAGACCAAGCCCTGCAAATGCACCCACAGAACGACAAGACCAAGAGCCAGAAACCCTTCCCATGCATTCATCCACCCAATTATCAATACATTTATCCATCTACCCAGCCATCCATTCATCCATTTCCAGAGGAGAAGTGGCCACCCGTGGGCCCACTCCTACCCAGACTCCCCTGCACCCCCACTGATGATAGGCACGTATCCCTCCAGACTGAGGAGGGAAGCAGCCCTCCACCCAGTCCCCGACATCCGCTCTCAGTTGTCATATAATGTATGTGGATGTGTTCCTACGTGTCTAATGTGCTTTGCCCATATTAATCTTTTTCTTCTATAGGCCAATCTCAGAGATGGGTTTTTCTTTGCCACTCTACCAGAATCCTGGTGTTGACACTGGCATTTTCCCAGGGTAATATTTAATGAAGCTGCAAGTTGAGGAGCTGTGAGGCGTCTATTTCTCAAGCTAGAGACTCTATGGTACTTATCTTCTTGCTCAGTTGTGCAGCGGGGCTCCCACTTCTCTTTCTGGTCTGGTTAGAGGCTGTGTGTGCTGTTCTTTGAAGGGAGTAGTACACACAGTTGTAAGAAAATCTTCAATTTATTCACAATTTCTCTCATGGAATAGCCTTCATTTCTAAGAACAAGAATAGACTGTCGAGTTTCACATGACAGTTCTCTTTTTCTAGCCATTTTGATCATTTTATCAACCCCACAAATGTGATGTTTTTCCAGATACTCCACCTGCTCAAAGGAAGCTCAGTTTTATTGATTCTCTAAGCAGCTAAACTCTTCTCAGTGGTGCTGATATAATGCACAAGGATTTTCTTAATAATCCATTAGCTTCTGCCACAATGAGAAACATATTGTACCATTAGACACTGAAGTGATAGCTGCTGGTCTCTATACATCTATGTAGATATTCCACACAAAAAAAAAACGGACATTTGCAGCTAGAATAGTCATTTATCACATTAACACTGTATAGGGTGTATTTCTGATTAGTTTCAAGTAATCTTCATTGAAAAAAAATGTTTTTTTTTTTAAAAAAGGGAATGTCTAAGTGGCCCCAAACTTTTGAATGGTGATGTATATAGCACCAAAGGTGCATAGAGCCCTATTGTAATAGCTCAGAGTCTACTTGCTTCACGACTTTTTGAGGGCCCATCCGAATTTTCAATCCAAAATTTTGTGTGAGAATGAGCCTCGATCAAACACTGTAGGCACCAACGAGAGCTTACACATCTGACAGAATTAATTTTGAAAACATAATAAAATAATCACCTAAATCAGATCCTCCTGAGACCATACTGTGTCAGTTCCAGGCTCTGTTATTAAAAATATCTTAGTTTGTGGTCATCATCAGATAGAAACTCTTAGATTTTGAAACACGTGTGAGGTTTGTGTGTACAAGGAGTGAGAATAGGGGTCCGGATCACCTGAGTTGTTGCTGAAACACATCTTCCTGCTTATAGGCATCTCTTCCTGCCACTATTGGAGACAGAAAGCCACAAGAGTGCACATGTGCAGAAGAACGTGTACCTGCAGGGGACTTTGTTAACTTTGTTGGTTTTTGTTTTAAAGGATGCTCAAGTTTATTGTACAATCAGCTGTGATGAGGAGGATGATGATATCATTAACAAAATGTGCTTCTCATCATTCGACAAAAAGTTTTTTTGTTAGTATAACTAAATGCAGTTTTTCACAATTTAGTCTAACAGGAGAATGCTCTTCTGTTAAAAAGCTTTGTCAAAGTAAATGTTGATTTAGTAAATATGCATTTAGTGGACACGGTGCACTGAAGTCCTCTTTCTCTTTCCCTGAGAACTGAACACACACTAGTTTGCTCCAAGCTTTAACTACAGGAAGTTTCCTTTTGTTATTGTGTTATCTAGAAATACAAAAAAAAAGTTTTTAAGAATTTCATATTGTGACAAAATCAAATGAAAAAACAGCATGGATGAGTGAAGGTAAGAACTGAAGTTGTTTTTCTGAAGCACAGCACAGGTTTGTGGTGAAACCCTTTCCTCTGGTCTTGGCTTCAAAGTTGAAAGTGGTGCTTCACCTTTACAGCAGATTCAGAACACAGCTCAGACATTCACTGCTCGCTCATCACAGCCCAAATCATGCATGCACACCCCGGTAAGCCCATGTTTTAATCAAGTAAAATGTATGGTTTTGTACTCTCTCTGACATACTTTATTGCTTGACAGTATTTTGTCCTGCCTTGCTGATTTTGTCGTGCTACATAAAGGTATGTACATGTATTCAACCTGAGTAAACATCTAATGCTGATTAATTTACAATGTATTTTGAAAAGTATGATTTGAAATGTATGCCATATTTTACCTTCCTGACCTGTTATCTACAAATATATATTTACTATAAACAGTCTAAGAGGTGTTCATAGACATATGTATATGTATGCAAAAAAGTTTTTTTTTTTGTTTTTTTTTAATTGTGGCTACACAAGCAAAATCTTCAGTTGAAAGCACCAAATGAAGCATTATATTGAGCTGCCAATCCTAAAGGTGGCAGTACTTTTCTCACTTTGTCACTTTAAGTTTCATTGTGGCCACCCAAATACCTCAAAATAGTTGAGTTTTTTTTTTGGGAGAAATTCACTGTGGCCAGAGTTTTCAGAAATGCTCACCAAATGCCTCAAAAAGACTTTAAAAAGTTTTAAGATAATCATGTGTAAAGTGATTATAACAAGTCTCACATGGAATTAGCTGTAGCTCCTCTTGGTTCTCTGAGTTAAATAGCAGTGGAATAAAACTAAAAATCATACTCAAGTTTTCAAGCTTGGCAAAAAAGAAGGGTACAAGTATCCATGCTAAATAATACTCAAAGTATGAGTTAAAAGCAGCAGTTCTAAAAGTACTCAAGAGTAGAGAATATATTAACACTTTTATTTGTAAAACAAGAACACACATATAGTTTCCAAATTTATTTAGTTTCATTTGTAAAAAGTTAATTTGGTTCATTTATCAAGTAACAAGTTTAAAACAGTTACTGTATTTGAAAACATTATGGCATTCTTACATGCAATAATAACATTATTGTTTAAGAATATTTGCCAATGTCAATCATCCAATCTTTATACTATATCTGTGATTTTTGTGGTAAACATTTTAATCTATGAACAAAAAAAGTGAACATAACTTTTTAGGTTTGAATTGAGTCAGCAAGTTCTTTTTCAAATTAGTTTTACATAACAGGAATAGATCAAATCAAAGAGGTGAACCCATATTTTCAGTTAACAGACACAAATTTGTCCAGCAAATCAAGAGAAATTTTTAAGAAGAATGGCTCTCTGAATAAAAGGCAAGATGAAATCTGTTCAAAGATTCACTTCACACTGTTTAAAAACAACAAGAAGATTTGTCGCATTTGTTAAATTGTTGCAGTTTGGCTTAATTGGTGATGCGTTCAATACTATCCAGCTGCATCACGAGACCACCATTTCCAGAACACCAGCATGAGAACGGTCGGGAGATATCTGAAGGCCTCTACACAACTATACTAATTTTCACTCCAAAGTTTCGCGTGAGAACCCACATCGATTGAAAACCATGGGCACCAACCGGAGCTTACACATCTGACTGAACAAGTGGTGCCAGTGAAAAAAAGTTTCACACTGCAATATCAGATTGTTTTTTTCACAAGGAGAATGACCAATGAAAGCTGGCTCTTGACATGAATAGGACATAAAAGAGCCACTCTGTGGTGCTCATTCCACATTTTCATAGCAACTTCACACAGGAAGCTAGAAAGAAGAAGATGACAGAGAAGAAGTCAAAGAACAAATAGAAAAAATCATGGATGTCGAGGGGTTTATTCTGTTGGTGGCTGATGACAGGGAACTGTTTGACAAATGCAAGTATGCGTTAGTTGCGTACAGTTGTGTAGCGCTCCCATGTTGCACAGATTGTATCTGTTGTTCAGCAACACTATCCTCAGGCAGGGAGCGTCATTGCATGAATTCCTCCACCCAAAGTGGGGGGTACCCTCCTGGAAGCTATCCGAAGATTCGGGTAAATCTCAATCTGGATCGGATCTTGAGTCTGTGTGAACCAAACCCACTCCACAGCACAAGCTCATAAACATAAATGGCTCTCGCATTCATTTTGTTTTGATATCTTTGGATGGAAATAGAATTAGTCTTTGTTAGGATTAGGATTTGGGTATGGGTTAGGGTTAGCCTCACACATACCTGACCTATTTTAAGAAGATCCATGATTGAATGTTATTCTAATACTTTAGACTATTGTTTGGTTTTCAATTCATCTTGGTCTGTGTGAACTTTACTCTGACTTTCATATTGTTTCTGACACTGTGTGGTCGGTTTACCCGTTTGTAAACAGAACTGCACATGGAGGCGTCATACTACTGATGTTGATTTGATAGTTCAGATCATGTATATGGTTGGGTCTGGTGTCGCTTATTAAGCACCATGACTCCATGATGATGGATTCCATGATGACTCCACCTGAACCAGCTGTGGTGCCTTTGCCAGTGTGAACAGGTACCAGATACTGCTGGGAAATGAAACCATCTGCATAAAGCTTCTCAGCTGAACAACATAATAGGATTTCAAAAAACAACGCAGTGGGTCAAGCCCAGCGAGTCAACCCCCCACCTACACTGACCAAAGAAAAACATTCAAGCAGCATGATACTGTGACCTCTTCCAAAACTTGCAGCATTTGCAGTCCATAAGTAGGATATATTAAAGGAATCTTTGAATATATGGAGTACACTTTCTGAAATGAGTGAAAAAAAAAATTTTAATGACATCAAACATTTTTAGATGTACCAAATTACATGTTTTGTTATGGATTTTTTTCATCTTCTTCTTTCCAGAATAGCTGGTCCAACATGTCTACAGAATTACCAGATGATGTCAATTCTACAACTGAAAATGAATTTTACACAGATTTGGATTACAGTGCCTTTGAGATCAGGTGCGACAAGCCCTCCATCCGTGCCTTCCGTTCCTGGTTCCTGCCCACCATCTACACCATCATCTGCCTTCTTGCACTGGTGGGGAACTTCCTGGTGATCCTGACCTACCTCTACTTCAAGCGACTGAAGACCATGACTGACGTCTACCTGTTCAATCTGGCCATAGCAGACCTTCTGTTTGCCATCTCCCTCCCCTTCTGGGCAGCCAGTATCATGAACACATGGCATCTGGGCGTATATCCATGCAAGGCCATGTTCACCATCTACAAAGTCAGCTTCTTCAGTGGCATGTTCCTCCTAACATGCATCAGCATTGATCGCTACTTTTCAATAACCAAGGCTGTTTCTGCTCATCGATGCCGCTCTAATGCTGTCTTCTATGGACAGGTGTCTTCCGTAGCCACCTGGCTGATGGCGCTGACCTTGTCCGTGCCTGATATGGTGTTCTCTGATGTCAGCAGCAATGGCACCTGTATGGCAAACTCCAAATATGAGATCTACCATGTTGGGATGGTGATAAGTCAGATGGTGCTTGGTTTTATAATTCCAACAGTGGTCATGGGGTTCTGTTACATCTGCATCATCAAGACGCTAATGCAAGCCAAGAACTTTGAGAGGAACAAAGCCTTCAAGGTCATCATCTCAGTGGTATCTGTCTTCGTTTTCAGCCAGCTCCCCTACAATGTAGTTATGGGAGCGGCTGCAAAGAATACCACGGATTGCAGAAAAGACAACACCTATTTTTATGCAATGGATGTGACCAGAGCTGTGGCCTTCTTGCGCTGCTGCTTGAACCCATTCTTGTATGCCTTTGTTGGGGTAAAATTTCGCAATGATCTTCTTAGGCTTTTGAAAGAATTGGGATGTCTCCCAAAGAGCTATTTCACTTACACCCACTGCAGAAGACGAAGATCCTCTACTGGCTTGGACACTGAAACTACCACCACTTTTGCCCCCTGAATTTTGCTCCACACTCAGGGAACAAACCCTTTTATTTGCTTTCACATTGGGATCAATTTGTTCAATGTCCTCCAAAAATTCACACAGATTTGTACTCACACTAGCCATGTTTCCATCCAAAGATGCTAATTAAATTGATGGCCAAAGCTGGAATATCTTATACAATTGTCCCTCTAGCGAGTCCAAGAGAACAAAATCGTCAATTCCTGATAAACTGGCGGCAAATATCAAGAGAAAACTTATTATCTTAGAACACGTAGACGAAACATGATACGTGCAGTCATGTGATCTTGCTTTTGGAGGCAGGAGACTGCTCTTTGGGAACGAAGCCAGTCAAGACCAAAACAACTTTTCGGATATTGTGTAATGAAACCAGTCCTATGGTTAGTCCATTAGTGCCGCCCCATCACGCCCCAGAAGTATAATAACACACTTTTTTTACTTATAGGATAAAAAGTTTATCCCACACACTGTAGATTCTGAACCATCCCTGGGCTCTTTATACATTTACATAACTGAGTACTTGTAGCAAAGATGGTGAAACAGGAAGAAGAAGAACCATTGCCCCTTGTATCACATAAAGTGAATGGAATCAATGTGGATGTTTGAGGCAAAAGTTGTCCTACTTGCGCATGCTCAGGCTCTTTGGGTTTGGGTCAAACAATTTAGTGTAATCATGTTATGTTATGCAAACTTCCTCTTTTGAGACACATATCCTGCAAAGGCATGCCTGTGAACACAGAAAACATATCACAGATGGTGACCCAATGTGAAAGCACCTTCCCTCTTATCAAAAGAGCTTGTTGAGATGAAATCTGTTCCTGTGTCAATAGTTGCATAATTCTTTGAAAAGCATCTCTCTGTCATAAATGACATCTCTTTAACCCAGTTGTATTACAGTCATGGTCAACATCAGTCACAAACATGGCTTCAGCTGTTTTTGTTTCTCTGCTGCTGAATAGTTACAGCATCTGTCTACCCCTGTCTAGGTTAGTCATTGTCTTTAGCCCTATCCACATGAGCACAGGTAAAGGTAACGTTGAGTATTTCTAAAATATCTTGCTCTAAATTGTTGTGCAGATTTGTGCAGAACGAGAGTTTTTCACAGATTGGAAACTATATTTGGGGCCTGTGATTTGTAATTTTTGTAAATTGTACTGCTACATATTAGATCTTCATAGTGCTTTGTAGCCTTGTCATCTGGACACACACGCACTTAAAAAAATGGCATTAGTCTCATAATTTCCTGTTCTGTTTTTAGATTAACTTTTTCAGATATATACACATAACTCAGTCGTTCCTTCGTCCCGTTCTTGTACCTTTTGATTAAGCATCTCACAGCATTTTCAAAATACTTTATTCAATGGATGAGTTTGGTGATTCCCAGAGTAAAGTTTGACTGTAACTGTGACATTGGTTGAGGGGGATTGTGGTTTGAGGTTGTTTTTCAAGAGCTGACATGGAGAGTGAAAGAAGTTCTCAAAAAGAATCACATAAATTCACGGCTTTCATCAAGAGGAGTAAACACCACACCAGGTGCTCACTCCCCAGAAGATAAAAAAACTCTCCAGCTCAAACTAAATTATAACTGTATTTATATTTCATATATCATAATCTTATATATACAATTTTCTATGCTTTGGCCAAATCTTCTGTACCAGTTTGCTTACCTTATGTAAATGCTATTTCAAATGTGAATTTTTAAATCCATCCACGGACAGATAAGACATGTGTCATTTATTGTGAGCTTTATATTTTTTTACTCTGTACATAAATGTGAATAAAATCACATTTCTGAAATGTAATTACAATAAACAAATATCTTGTTTTATAAATAAAAAAAACTATATTGTCATGCATGAGCACAGAATATTATAAACTCATGAGCGAGAGCTGGAGGAAAAACACAAAAGAAACATCCACGAGGGAATAAACCTGAATAAACGAAGACTTTCTACAGGAGGGAGAGAACTATAACAAACTATAAATAGTGCAGACAATAAGTACGAGTACAGTTGCAAATAATGAGCTAACAAGGGACCTGGCGTAAACAATGAGGAGAGGGGAGAGTGAAAAGAATAAAGCAAGACACGGGTTATGAAGGGTTATGAAGGGTTATGGCAAGCCATTAAACATTAAAACATTTAGAGGACACAGAGAGAGAGATAAATTATGATCAATAATCTGTGTGTCTGAGCTGATGTGATGTTAAAGCGCTAAAAATGCACACAGAAGTACTTTATAGAAAATTTATAAGCACTGCATAAGGTGTTTTCCCATTTTTCCTGCCCGCTTTTTCCCTTTTGGGGTCTCCAGGTCACATCGGGTGAGAGGCAGGTCTACAACCCTGCCCAGATTTTCTGATATGTAACATCTAAAAAGTCTAACTATTAGGGGTGTAACGGTACGCTAAAATCGTATTCGGTTCGGTACAGTGTCTTGGAGAGTTCGGTTCGGTTCATTCGGTTTGGTACAAAACAATAAGAACTTACATAATCTTTATTTTGAAAAGCTGCCAATACACAGTAGAATTCTTGCATAAAATAAATAAAAGTGACACATTTGGGTGATATTTTAAATAAATTGCACTCTTTATTAAGAAAAACACATTTTTTTTAAATAAAAATGAAATACTGCAACTAGTTAGGATAGATAACCTATCCACATTTTCTGAAGAGAGCATATATCTGGTTATAATATCTCCAGCAGTAGAAAATGTTAGATGTGTTGCCTGCCCGATCTCCGTGGAACAATGTCGGCATACAACTTTACATTTATCCACTCGTCTATCCCCGTTATGTATTTTAACAGAGAAGCCAAAGTGTTCTCAAACACGAGACCGTAGTGAGGTGAGAGGGTCTTCAAGCTCTGGCTTCCCTTTCGCTTTTGCCATGTAATTTTCCTTCTCGCGCTCGTGCGAGTCACTCAATAGTGTCCGTGCGGAAACTATCTCCGTGGAACAATGGTCGGCATACAACTTTAAATTTATCCACTCGTCTATCCCCGTTATGTCTTTTAACAGAGAAGTGAAAGTGTTCTCAAACACGAGACCATAGTGAGGTGAGAGGGTCTTCAAGCTCTGGCTTCTCTTTCACTTTTGATATGATTTCATTTTCCTACTCGCGCTTGTGCTCGTCAGTCAATAGCGTCCGTGCGGAAACTCGCCTAGAAACATTGTTCCGCTGCGCTTAATATCGCGCTAATAATACATTTATATTATTTAATAAAAATACCGAAACGGTACGCAAGTGTCCCGAACCGAACAGGCCGTACCGAAACGGTTCAATACATCCCGTGAACCGTTACACCCCTACTAACTATGTAAATGCAATAGTCTAATTTACATAAACATCAGAGGAGGCAGAATATTTCATTATAAATGCAAAATTAGAATTCTTAAGGGCTGCGGTCGGGAGTTGAAAGGTACGAACTTCAGTGTTAACGACCAATTCCCCCAGGAGATCCTGGACAGGAGAAAGCGACTCTTCCCATCCACCACGCAGAACGCTCATCAGCGTGGACAAATTATAATACGTGAACGGTCACCTCTATCATGACCAGGAATCTACCCCGTGGCTCTACTAAGAACAGGTGGTCAGAATGTAATGATGATATGGCATATACACCTCTATGTTTAGACACCAGCACACGTCTCACAGGTAAGTTCTGCTAATGTCTTTGATGTTACAGATGAACTCACAGGATGTTTCTTACTGTCTTACTGTCGTGTGATCTATTTCACTATACACATTATTTCCACCACTCCCATCACAAACACCTTTACACCTCTTTCCCTTTCTCTCTACCTGTTAACTTAGACTTTCTTCAGGCACAGACAAACAGCTACTTTATAACCAAGTTAATAATATAGATTCTCCTGACACAGACAGCCATTTTATTTCTTATCTAGCACCGCTTACAAACACGGTACAGCAGCAAATTGTAGGAATTCTCAATCAACATGAATTCTACAGTATATGAATATATAACCATATATGAATGATTTTGGTCTTGTGATGCATGGGGATCTTTTCATCCAAACTCACAGTCACAAATAAATTAGTTGCTAGTAAATAACTCAGTTCTGTCAGACATCGCTCTTACCAGCATTCACTCTATCCCAATCAGTGACCATGCACCAGTCTCTTTCTCACTGACAAAAAACATATGTCAATCAAGCTGGAGACTTAATACATCGCTACTTTATAAATTATTTCACAAGAGAAAGGGAACCCCAGGAATCTCAGTGTGTGTTTTCTCAGTAATGCGAGGTACAATAATCTCAATTTCATCATTCAACAGTGATTAGAAATAAAAATTAAAATCTTGAAACTGCCTACGCAGATAGTCCCCAAGACAGCACACTGAACAGTGTACTTTACATAAACTGAGTATTTCAATTTATTACAGATAAAATGGTGTATATTACATAAACACTTCAGAGTTCCAGAATATTTAAATTTATTAGAGATGCAACAGTTGTTTTACATAAACACCACATAATGGCGCAATATTTTAAGTTATTTGAAATTAACTCATCGTAATTCACATTAAAAAAACAGGAGAGCAGAATATTACATTTTATTAGAGATAAAATTGTGTAATTTACATGAACTGCACAATATTTACAGTTATTAGAGATAAAACAGTGTAATTTACACAATTTGTGTAATTAGTTTTTCTCTCTTGCTCTCGGCGGAGACAGTCACTCTGCTCCTCTCCCTTATCTGTGTTTACCCAGCTGCGCTCTGTGTTTGTCTGCAGAGACTCTCACTATCCTGCTCTCCTAATAAAAGGAATTATGGATCTGATCAACTGGTCTCTGAATGCAATTGACCCCATTTTCTTGGCGAGGAGCGTGGGTTCGGGGGAACCCACCTGTCCTGCTGGAACTGGTCGAAGTGGAGGATCGTGTGCCTGGCTGCTCTGTCCCTGGAGTATGTCGAAGACATCTACATAATTGGAACTGTGATAACTGGGATTCTGCTGATTGGAATATGTGGAGCTCTCGGCTATAAGCGATTATCAAAGGCGGTCAGTGCTCAAAGCCCCACTAAGCTGACCGACTGGAATGGAATGTTGACTGGACTTAAAACTGTCGGGACTCATGTAACGGTCTGTGATCGCAAACTGGATTATATCAGGGAGAGGCTGGCAGCAATGCAACTGAAGTTGGATAAACTGGAGACCCGTGATGGACATTAAAAATCTGTAGAAATTTACAGTTTTTGCCCTAAATTAACTTCTCTTCCATCTGGCTCTCCCTTATCCCTAGGAGTCTAAACAATCCCCTCGAGTGCCTGATAATGACCATCTCTCTGCACCCCCCGCATTCCAACACCTCCCCCTGTATCTCTCCACCGTTGTAATCTGTACAGTTCATTAGTACGATGCTGAAATGGCTGCAGGAAAATATCGGCTGATGACTGCTCCGGCTCCACCACTTCCACCCCATCCTGCATTGTTCTTCTTGTATTGTGTATATGTGCTTGATGCAATGGCTTTTTTTAACCTGCTCCACACTGCCCTCTGAAGGACAGTGCGGATTAGGCTCTTTTTGAGCTACTTTTGGTCTGTCACCAAAGCAAATTCCTTGTTTGTGCAAACCAACTTGGCAATAAAGCTCATTCAGAAGGGCAGAATATTGAAATTAATTAGAGATTTAACTATGTAAATTACATACACACAACAGGAGGGCAGAGTATTTCGATTTATTAGAGATAAAATTGTGTAATTTACATAACTACCACAATAGGGCAGAATATTTCCTTTTATTAGAGATGTAACAGTGTAAATTACATAAACATCACAGAAACAGAATGGCAGAATATTTAAATTTATTACAGATAAAATTGTGTAATTTACATAAACAATACAAGAGAGCAGAATATTTCAATTTATTAGATATGCAACGGTGTGATTTACATAAAAACCACAGGAGGGCAGAATATTTAAAAAAAATTAAAGATTGAGCAGTGTATCTTACATAAACACCACAAGAGCACAGAATATTTCGAATTATAAGAGATATAATTGTGTAATTTACATAAACACCACAGGAGGGCAGACTATTTCAATTTATTAGTAATAAAATTGTGTAATTTTATTAAACATCACAAGAGGGTAGAATATTTTGATTTATTCATTCATTTTCAAACCCGCTTATTCCTACTCGGGATCACGGGCATCTGCAGCGATCTCCAGCAGGCGGGGCCAGTCCATCTGCCTGCATCTTTCACCCGGAGGAAACCCACGCAAGCACGGGGAGAACATGCAAACTCCTTCCAGGAAGGTCACCGATGAGCCTCGAACCGACAACCTTTTAACTGGAAGGTCACAGCGACACCGTGCCGCCTATTTCCATTTATAAGAGATGTAATTGTGAAATTTACTTAAACACTACAGAATGCCAGAAAATGTAAATTAATTAGTGATGAATTTTTTGTAATTAATGAATAGAATTTTTTACATAAACACCACAAGAGGGCAGAATATTTCGATTTATTAGAGATATAACTGTGTAAATTACTTAAACACTACCAGGGCTCTAGAGTGCGACCAATTTGGTCGCATATGCGACCTAATTTCCCAATGGTGCGACTAAAAAAAATCAAAAGTTGCACCGGTGCGACCCGTCGTTCGAGGGGAAAAAACGAAACTCCGTGAGTCTCCCTGTTGTTCAACAACAGACACACATTAGGCCCATATCGTGGTCTAAACCAATCAGAGATAGTGAAGAGCGTACCCCCCCCCCCTCTGATTGGCCGTGGTCCAGATATTCCTGTATGTTTGTGAACGTACGTTTGAAAATGCTTGTGATGCAGTCAGACAGAGAGAGGTGAGTCCATCAGGTAAACAGTGGATGTAGCCGTGGATTACGAGAGAAGATGAAAAGAACGATTGACAGATTTTTCATTAAGAAAGATAAGTTAGGGCCTGATCGTGAAAATCATAACCAATGCTCTGACACGGAGCCATCAACCTCCCCTGTGACTGGCTCTAATACATTTAGAATTGAAACTATAAACTTTTCTATAAAACACATAACATGCCGCGATAAATGCACTGCTCAAGTGTCCCCTCTCCCCGCTGCCTTTCAGCGGCAGGCAGCTGCAAACAGATCATCAGACGAGATGATAATTAAGTTTAACGTTGCCTACAATATTGCAAAAGAAGAACTACCCTTCACTAAATTCAAGTCGAAATAATTCTTATGAAGAAAAATGGCTTGAACGTAAACCCGACGTACAGCAATGATGTCGCGCGCACCCAATTTATAGGAGTCATCGCAGATACATTGAAAAAAAAGACGTCTTTGCAAATTGTGAACAGTGCGTACGTGGAATTCCTGATCGACGGAGACACATATATCGCCACAAAGGAATTCGTCATTGTGTACAGTCGTATCTTGCGGAAAGGAAGACCGATGAATATATTATTGAACACATTGAGGTCGAGCATGCTCAAGGTAAGCCATGTCATGTTATGGAGCCTATGTCAATAATATGCCTACCGTCTCGTTACTGCATTAACCATAATATTCTGATACTTAAAATGAAAAAATAAATAAATAGGCTGCATTATAAACTCTTGATCTGGGTAGTAAATGGTATTATCGTTTTTATTTGTTTAATTAGGAATTAATGTGCTTCAAAGAAAGCATTTGCTGCTCTTGGGGACCAAAATCAGTTTAAAGTTTAAATTTCAGCTCAGTAAAGCACTTTAAACACCTTTTCAGTAAGTTTTAGTTACCTTTCTTGTAGAATTGTGCTTCAAATAAAGAACTTTATATTGACCAGGTTGTTAGTTAATCATTTACAAGTCAATATTGTCTATATGGACAGTGATTTAAAAAAAAAAGTGAACTTGTGAAAATGGGGTGTTAAATGTGATGTGGTTGTAAATATGGGTGCACCTAACTTTTGTGCTGGTGCACCTAAGAAAAAAATTTAGGCGCACCAGTGCAACCAGTGCAAAAAGTTAGTCTAGAGCCCTGACTACAGAATGCCAGAAAATTTACATTTATTAGCGATGCAAAAGTGTTATTTACACAAACACCACAGAAACAGAATGGCAGAATATTTAAATGTATTAGAGATACAAAAGTGTATTTTACAAAAACACAACAGGAGGGCAGAATATTTTATGTTATTAGAGATAAAACAGTGTAGTTTACATAAACACCACAAGAGGGCAGATTATTTTGATTTATTAGAGATGCAGTGGTACCCCGAGATACGAATGCTTCGAGTTACGAAATGTTCGAGATACGAAAGGTCGTGTGAGCAATTTTTTGGTTTGAAATACGAAGAAAAATTCGAGATACGAACAATAACAAACATTTCTGCTCTATTATCCACTTGTTTGTCTCACGTCGTGCTGCGCTCCTTTATGACGTCGTCCTGGCCTCCTTTCACCCTTTGAAGAAAATCTGCTTTAAGGGGCTGATGGTACGCCTTAAAGCACTTTAAATCAGTTTTAAATCGAGTGAAACATTATGTATAGATTACCAATAATGTGCTATAACAAATGTTAGAGTCAAGGCATCGTAAAAGAAATAACTTTTATAACGTAGAAAGTGCTGTTCTGTAGCACAACTTAGAGAAACCCAGTGACGTGTTCTCAGCAGCGTCTCTCCATCCCTTCTCACTCGCACGGTATTCTCTCTGCTTGTGCTTGAAACCGTGTTGGTGTCAGTAATTTGTGAAGTATCTCGAGAACCTTTCAAACGCAGTGCCGTAAAGTTTTCTGTATCCGTTCCTCCTCCTCCGACACGTCGCCTCACTCTCAAGGTAAGGTTTCTCATTTGTGAACATATTACGTGTTTTATTCTGTTTTATTATCATTTATTACATTAACAATGTGTAGATTTAAGGATTGGAGAAACGTTACTTGATACTTTCTCAGGTTTTTCATTTTTTTAATCAACTTATACTGTTGTTTAAGATAAAATTGTGTAATTCACATAACCACCACAGGAGGGCAGAATATTAAAATTCATTTCATATTAAACGGTGTAATTTACATAAACACAACTGAAGCACAGAATATTTCATTTTATTAGAGATGCAACCGTGTAATTTACAAAAACACCACAAAATGGCAGAAGAGTTAAATTTATTAGTGATTAAATTGTGTAATTTACATAAACACAGCTGGAGAGCAGAATATTTCAATTTATTAAGGATAAAATGTGTAATTTACATAACCAACACAGGAGGGCAGAATATTTAAATTTATTAGTGATAAAGTTGTGTAATTTTATTAAACACCACAGGAGGGCAGAATAATTCAATTTACCATATATGCAACAGAGTAATTTACATAAACACAACAAGCGCAGAGTATTTCAATTTATTACAGATAAAATTGTGTAAATCACATAAACACCACAGAATGGCACAATATTTCAAATTATTAGAGAAAAAATTGTGAAGTAACCAACGAAAAAAGGGCAGAGTACAGTGGTACCACGAGATATGAATGCTTCGAGTTACGAAATGTTCGAGATACGAAAGGTCTCGCGGGAAATATTTTGCTTCGAGATATGAAGAAAAAATTGAGATACGAACAATAACAAACATTTCTGCTCTATTTTCCACTTGTTTGTCTCACGTCACGCTGAGCTTCTCACGTTTGTTTCACGTCCCTTTGAAGAAAGTGTGCTTTAAGGGGCTGAAACGCCTTAAAACACTTTAAATTGAGCGAAACATTATCGTATACACTGCACTTGACCATCCAGCTACTCAAAGACTATTTCTACTGATCATATATTTCAACATGGATGTAAGTTACTGTCTGTGCATGTACAATAATTCTGGTTTCTTGACTGCAGTATGATAACAATAAACTGAATTACAAAGTACAGTAAAGGAAAACGTATTTCTGATTAATGTCTGAAAATGTTTTTTCCCTTTATAATTATCAAATTGAAAGAAAACATAAGTAATATTATTTCTTAAAATTACGTGTCAACTTCCTTAAATGTGTAATAACTTAAAACACATTTTTAATGTTGGAAATTGGAGCTATGTATGGTATTCAATGATTTTCATTCACTTAGAGATTAATGTTACAGTGAAGTACTATAATCCAAGAGCACAAATTCCTCAAGCAGATCAATAAATGCTGAAGCCCTTGTGAAAGCTGTAATGGACACATTAAGGGTGATTTTGTGACGTCATGAAACGTATGTTTTGTTTTTACATTACAGTGGTACCCCGAGATACGAACTTAATGCGTTCCAGGGTTTCTTTCGTATGTCGAACATTTTGTTTCTTGAAGCAAGTTTTTCATGTAAAACACCTAATCCGTGCAACGGCTCTCAGAAACAACAGAATAAGTAGATGAAAAAATGGAAAACCAGAGAAAAATCAAGTAACGTTTCTTCAATCCTTAAATCTACACATTGTTCATGTAATAAATGATAATAAAACAGAACAAAACAAATAGGTAATATGTACACAAACGTGAAACCTTACCTTGAGAGAAAACATTACAGCACTACGTATGAAAGTTACGTGCTTCTGAGCTTTCTCTAAGTTGCGCTACAGAACAGCGCTTTCCACGTTATAAACGTTATTTCTTTTACGACACCTTGACTCTAACATTTGTTATAGTACATTATTGATAATCTATACGTAATGTTTCTCTGTGTTGTTGAAGTGTTTTGAAGCTTATCAGACCCTTTTTGCACTGGGAGAACCCGGCAGCGCTATGCGACGTCATGACGTCAAGCGGAAAATACAGCAGAACAGCTTGTAAATGTTCGTATCTCAAATATTTCTTCGTATCTCGAAGCAAAAAATAGAAAAGTTATTTGTGAATCTGATTTATTTTTGTGTATCCCTTCATATTTATCAGAAAGTGTTTTATTTTTCTACCTGACGCAATAATACCCCCATATGTGGGTAGATTAGAGATAAAAATTGTGTAATTATACATAAAGACCATTTTAGATAAATTTGTGTCATTTACATAAACACCACAAGAGAGCAGAATATTTAAATTTATTAGAGAAGCAACGGCATACTTTATATACACAGTACAGGAGGGCAGATATTAAAATGTATTACATATGCAACAGTGTATTTTACATAAACAACAGGAGGGCAGACTAGTTCAATATATTACAGATAAAATAGTGTAAATCACATAAACACCACAGAATCGCACAATATTTCAAGGTTTTTCGAGTTCACGTTTATTACAGATAAAATGGTGTCATTTACATAAACACAACAGAATGGCAGAATGTTTAAATTTGTTAGACATGCAATAGCGGAATTTACACAAAACCGACACTAGGGCAGAGAATTTCAAGTTATTAGATTCGCAACAGTGTAATTTACATAAACACCACAGGAGAGCAGAATATTTCACGTTATTAGAGAAGCAACTGTGTAATTTACATAAACACCACAAGAGGGCAGAGTATTTCAAGTTATTAGATTCGCAACAGTGTAATTTACATAAACACCACAGGAGGGCAGAATATTTCACGTTATTAGAGAAGCAACGGTGTAATTTACATAAACACCACAAGAGGGCAGAGTGTTTCAAGTTATTAGATTCGCAACAGTGTAATTTACATAAACACCAGAGGAGGGCTGATTGTTTCAATTTATTAGAAATGCAACGGTGTAAATTACATAAACACCAAATGAGGCCAGAATATTAAAATGTATTAATAATATAGGTTCATTTTTTTTCCTTGTGGAGCACAAAAGCTAAACCCCTTTAAACAAAAACTTCCTCTTTGTAAAGTTTTTGTAATTAAACCGTGTGGAGAGTTCTAATACGTTTAATGCTGGGATTTTCTTTAATAGTAAACAATAAAAATTAACTAGAACGTTCATAAAAATGGAAACGTTGAACTTTGGCACGACCATAGATATTTTATACATTATCTGTGGGCGCAACGTTGATGTGTGGCCCATGCTTCTAGTGTTCATTTAATGTCTATGAATGCATGGAACAATACAGCGAGCGGGAGGGGGCGGGTGGTTCAGAGGGTCACCTCTAAGGGGGCTGTTATAAATTACCATGTGGATCCTTCAATGTAGCAAATAAAATCATTAAGATATAGTTAACTGAAGGAACTGACCAGAGAATGGAACCAGCACTTGGATCTCTACCCATGCTTTATTAAAAGACTACTACGATTAGCCTATAACATTAACAATTGTAGGATGAAATAAGCTAAAGAATAATGTTACGAGGGTGGGCATGTAAGCAGGTACCACTCGGGTATGCAGATAGAAGCAGTGTCGACTTTGAATTTCAGAGTTTTGTGTTTATAGTGCTTTATTTAGGTGGACAACAAGAAGTGGTGGTACTGTCTTTTTTGAAGGGCGGAACATAAATTACAGAGACAATCTCAACACTCAGAGCAGTACTCTAAAGAGCTTGTTGTAGAAGTGATGGTACTGAGTACTGGTGCATACGAACCCGTCTCACTTAAAGCAATTTTTAAATGTTATTAATTAATTACGTTTTGGCGGCGTAGTGGGTAGCACTGTGGCCTTCCACTTCGAAGATTGTCCGTTGGAGGCTCGCCTTGAATGTGTGAGTTTCCAGTTTCCCGCACAATCCCCAAAACATGCGGTTAGTTTAATTGAATAATCTAAATTCCCCTTAGGTGTGAATGTGTGAGTTAGCCTGTGATGGACTGGCGTGAAGAATTTAGCATGCAGGAAAAAAATGTGTAAAAATATATTCTACATCTATACATCTATATTTATTATAAATGAACAGCCATTAACTGTATAAAACAGTTTATGGTCCTTTAAAATTATTCTGCTATTTAAGTGTACCACTGAACCCATTGAATCAGAAGATATGCAATGTACACATGTTCAGAAAATTCCAAAATGAATTCCAAACGTTTCCCATTTTTCTTGCCAAGGTATACCACATACATCAAATAGATTGTGTGTTTTTTACTGAAACCTTTTTCCCTTTTCATGCAGGTCTCCTTGAGAAACTACTTATAAGTAACCTTCATGGAAATCTTCAGTTACGTAGGCAAAACTAAGTCAGTCACGCGAGTCTGAACCACTGAAATAATAACCTTCAGAGTCACAGAGAAACACCAGAAAACCTGAAAGTCCAGTCTCGACTGAATCGTACATTTTCCCGCGAGACAGGAAATGTTTAAAGGTCTTTTGCTATGAATGAAACTCTCATCGAAGCTCATGTGACGCAAACCCATAGTACGTGTGTTCAGAAGAGTGTGTCCCTCAGGACATCTGGTGCTTGTTTCAGCGAGCCACGGGGGCTAAATATATAGTATAAGTTATTTATAGACCAATAATATTATTCTGGGAATCGACGTTCATATAATTGTGTTTATATGTTATAATTGTGTTAACAAAACCAGGAAAAAACTATTATTGATCAACCTAATTTGTATTTCATCCAACATTGGTCTAATTGTTTGATACATTTCTAAATTAAATTAAATTAAATTAAATTAAATAGATTAAACAAATTAAAACCTGATTGTTTGATTATATAAAGTCAATCGTTTGATTTGAGCTATAGGCTAGATGTCTCTGTTATAGGTTCAAAGCACAAGTCTAGTCTTTGAACTGTGCTTATCTGAAAGCTATAATCTCTTTTAGAGCGCTGCCTGTCACAACACCATAGATGGATCTCCAGAACAGCTGTGGAAGGATCACGTGACGGCTCAGGCTGCGCATGATTGTGACGTCATTTACTGGAGCCTCCTGGTGCCTCTAAAATGAAGTGACCTTTCTTTTTCGCCTTGGTAGATAAGCGGTCCGTCAACCGGCACAAGCTCGCATACCGACTAGCGAAGAGCTTCCTCAACGTGTTAAAAGGTAACATTTATACACGCTATGTTGTCTATGGTATATTCTACAGCTTAGATATCAAAGAAATTTATTTTTTTTTCGATATAGAGGATTTTATAACGTTAGCGGTTTCTCAGATAGGATTGCGTAAGAAAGCCGGCAACCTTACGTTTCTTCTTAAGTACAAATGGTTGTCACGGAAAGATTAATGAGTTTCTTTTGTCACTTGTGTTTGACGCGGATGTTGTAAGACAAAGTGTAGCTCGCTGTAAAGTAACAGCAATTTAATTCTACAAGGCGGTACTTGGAATATTACGCTGAATGAAAATTAGCTTGAAGTGGCTAAAGTTAACTGCTAGCATCCGCAACGTGGATCCGGCGCCGGTTTACGATTTTGGAAGTGCTCATAGAATAAATTAATCTTAAATTAAAAAATAATGTACCGAACTTACACTAAGCCTGTTTTGATTTTATTTCTATATTATATTTGATTCCCCTGTGGATTGTGAGCTTCACATCTGTGATTAAGGGCCGTTTTAATGACATTAGTTAACTTTAAGCTTCTAAGTTTAATAAATTGGGATTGATGCGTCTGTATCTCCACATAAAGGTTGGATGAACGATCCTTATGAGCTTGTGTATTACCTTGAGCTGAGGTTAAGCTAAAGGATGCTCCATCCTTGAACGACCTTCTGAACTGAACCTTCAGGAGTCTTTTGGTGTGCACTAATGTTACTTATAAACAATTGATTCCATAGGTTAACATGGGTGACGTTGAAAAGGGCAAGAAGATCTTCGTTCTGAAGTGTGCCCAGTGCCACACTATTGAAAATGGAGGCAAGCACAAGGTTGGGCCCAATCTTTTTGGCATCTTTGGGCGTAAGACTGGTCAGGCAGCAGGTTTCTCTTATACAGATGCCAATAAGAGTAAAGGTAAGGATGGTGAGAACACACCTTAACTTCAAGGCCGGAAAGTGATGTTATCTAAGGTTTCCCCTCTTCACAGGAATCACTTGGGGCGAAGACACATTGATGGTGTATTTGGAGAACCCCAAGAAGTACATTCCAGGCACAAAGATGGTCTTTGCTGGGATCAAGAAGAAGACCGAGAGAGCAGATCTTGTTGCATACTTAAAGTCTGCCTCTTCATAATGCAATTAGAGGGCAATATTTAAATTAAGATTTGAATGTCTTTTATCTCTTCATTTGTGTGATGGATCAAGTGGCCAGGGTCATTCGTTAGAACATGTGTGGCTTGCTTCGAAAGCAAGTCCATTTTAACAGTGAGGTATTCCTTTGCTTTGTCCATGTAATATTTAACTAATAGTAAGTTACTGCAGGTCTCTGCTGTGGGTACAAGAACTCTTCCTTGGTTTCACTGGAGCTGTTGTACATTGAATTATTAAAACATGATTTGCCCAGTATTTGGATCGGTGTGAGTGACTGCAACAGTAGCTTGGTCATAGCTAACTGTATTATATGTATTTGAAATGTCATTAAACGGTCAAAGTACTGTTTTATTTTGCCATTTTTTTGTGTAGTTGAATTCTCAGTGCCTTTGCGGGAACAAACACGTTGAAAGACCGATAGGCACTCTTCTCTGCCATTCCAGGGCAAGTCCAGACAACGTCCATATGAAAGGATTTACACATTTAGATATTTTGCACATTGTTGTTCCCTAGAAATTTATTAATTGATTAATTACAGTAACATATTTATGGTCCTGCTCTGATACTATTTTTTTAATGATATTTAAAATACAGCATTGATCTTGCACCTTTACTTATGTACTTTAATGTTTTGTTAATGGATGGTATGATTACATTTTTAATATTAAAAGATTTAAAGTCATTGTTCACAT
This sequence comes from Danionella cerebrum, assembly GCA_007224835.1. Classification (NCBI taxonomy): domain Eukaryota; kingdom Metazoa; phylum Chordata; class Actinopteri; order Cypriniformes; family Danionidae; genus Danionella; species Danionella cerebrum. The sequence goes on along the minus strand of SRMA01027176.1, from coordinate 20,375 downwards.
TAACTGGAGACTACTTACCAATGAAAAATTCATAAGGAGCTAGAGTATTCGCAAATGGCATCTCTCCGCATCAAATAAAGGAGTAAATATCTAGAATTGGCTGCAATATAACCTGCGCTTTTCACTTCGGTAGTATGACACACGGGTAGATGTCTCGTGAAACTGGGCTGTCCGTTTGATCGATGCGACGGAGCGGCCGCCATCTTAGTACAGGACCATTGACTACGTACTGCGCTGGTCAATGGAAGCTTGGAATAATAGCTAATAAAATAACCATAACTCACTTAATCGTCTGCCGGTTTTTAATACTTTTTTATTAGAAATGTCAGATAACTTTATAAAGCAGTATTAATAAATTATTTACTATAACTAACACAAACTCCCGCATGTATATACTGGTCAACAATATTGGAACTTATAACGATGCTGATGATAATATAAAAAAGTGATCAACCATATAAAATGTATATAAAATATAAATAGATACGTACCATTTTTACAATATCTAACATACTTTAATACTATAGAAAACGAATGGGCTTGTAGTTTTTACGCTATACTAACGTAAAGTCAAATTTCACAAACCGCTTAATAAAATCAAGGAAATCAGACCAGAAAACATTAGTATATCTGAATAATTCCAAACAAAGTAAGCGGATATTACAGGTTTATCGGAGCAAAAAGAGCATCGAAGTGTCAATATCAATATTCTGTCCTGTACCAAGATGGCGCCATGACGCCGCAAGTGAAAGGCCGTTAAATCTCTTTATCAGAGCCCTATAAGCGAACTTAGCGGTTGCTTAGGGCCCCGCCACTGCAAGGATGCCCACACAAACCAATGGTCCAGTCATTTTGTTGCAAAGCGCGCTACAATAATAATAGCAATGGCCTTTACCTCGCAAGATCGCTCATTTTCATTTATTTAGTAAATTAGAACCGCAAAAATGAAACGAATCAACCCTCCAATTGCAGGAAAAAAAGAAAAATGATAATGTGAAGACACAAACTCAAGGTAATTTTTCGTAATGTGATTTTTTTAAGTGGTAACGTCGTGTTTAGATTATAGATTTGTGGGTCTTTATTGAAAATAGGTAATTAAATATGTAGTTGAAAAGTTATCGCTATACATCTATTATGTGAATGTTTAAAATATGAATAAAATATGAAATATAAGGGTTAAACCATAAATAATAATAAAAATAAAGTAAAAAATGACATTCAACCTGAACTATTTGTAATTTCTGTACACACAAATAGTAAAAAAAAATCCCTTTATTAGGAGGTGCCATTCTTAAATATTTTGGTAGTGGCTGGGTTGTGGTCAGGAGGCATTAATTTAATTCATTAATTTCCTGCCCTCATATTCCTGCCCTTTCAGGGTATACATTAGACTGCATACATTTGATGGTTTGTGAGGACAATACTTAATTAAATCATTGTAAGGTAGGGCCACAAAATTTCCTGCTTAGGGCCAAGTGAGTGGCACAATGTGAATAAAACGAAACATGAGACTTCTTTAGACGAGACAAACTTGAAGTTACTCAAAGAGATGTATATCATTTCCTTGTCAAACACCTTCTTAACAGAGATTAAAAAGCTTATAGTTGATGTCAAAATGATACACTTTTAATTGTTTATATTTTCAGGTGTTATTTGTGTGTAAAGTTGTGTGTTCATTACAGTTCGTGGACAGCCAGGCAGGCTCCTCAAGCGACCATTACAAAGACATACTAGGCGTTGTAAATTAAATGAAAATATTTCATTTAATATAAATGAAAAATTATTTCCGCCTGAAAGTGCTGGGAAACATCATCCTGTAAACTGACAACAACTTGGATTGAATCCTGTACAGCAGGGGTGTCACAGAGGGCCACATTAGCGTAATGGCTGTACTCAAAGGGCCAGATGTAACTTATAAATGTAAAACAATGTAATGTAAAATAAATGTAACTACTCCTTAATGTTAAATAATAAATAAATTATTTATAACTTATTCAAGTGACAATTCAGTTGCATAGAAACAATTGTATGCTTGTTGTTCTAATATAAATCCTTTTTATTTTTGTCAGCCCATGAAAACCCACATAACTACATTAATGAAGGAGCCAAGTGAATCCAAGTGAATAAAGAAAAATAGCAAATAGTTGGCATTTTGTCTGAGCTCATTGGTGTAATTTGTTTAGCGGAAAAAAAAAACCCTCACATACTGAAGACATAGCATATCGATCATCATCTTTTGTCATCAGGTTTATTTTAGCGTGAGAGATCACTCAAATTGCCCCTCACATACACAAAGATAGACACACCACTAACCCTTATATTGGTTAGTATTGGGTTAACTGATTTAGTGAGTTAGATAATCTATAATTTACCACCTTTAGATAATGGTAGATTTTGAACAGTAAAATTGATTATCAGAGTAGTAATTATATTGTGTATGTGTTATGATGTGCAAGAAAGAGGGAGATAATATCGCCAATGAGATCCTAAAAAACAACATTTTTACAAATAGTTCAATATTATTTTTATTTCCAGAATTACAGTTGTGAACACAGGCAGATAACGTCCTCACATAAACAAATGCAATAAGCAAAATAAATGTATCTTGAAGTATATGAAATCTATTGTAATTTTCTAAAAGGGTTAAACCAGGACCTACACTAAAACATTACACACTTCTCTGTTGTGTATTTGTGTAACGGCTATAGAGTATATGCTAAGGAATGTGTGCTTGCATTTAACGCTATACTCCGCTGCTTCTCAGTTGTGTCCCAGCTAAAGACTGCTTCTGATAGAGGACTTTTCATGTTTTCATCGTGCTGTGCTTTTGGTTTGGTTTCCTCCAAAAGTTCTCTAAGGTTGAGAAGCTCAGAAGTGACAGCATGAGCCAGGTATACACCAGCAGGCCCCTGTGACCCTAATTAGGATTCATGGATTGGTTATAGGATGAATAAATAGAATGAAGGATGTCCCTTCTGAAATTTTAGAGGGCAAAGCAGAAAAACTAAATGATGGTTTGAATAGAAGCAACAATGGTGAGTTATTGACATTAGTACACATTATTTTACGAATTATGCAGACACACAGGCTTTATGTTGATATAGACATTAATATGATTATTATTCGACGATTCAATTGAATGTCATCAATGTTCACGTCAAATATACCACATAAGATTTGAAGAATATTAATTAATATTAAGAGAAACCTTCCTAGTTTAATATATGTATGTTCTTGGACATCAGGTAGGTGGAGCTTCTAAAGCGAAGTTCTGTAATGCACTGACCACACACTCACACAGCCAGAGTGGACCACAGAACTTTGCCTGAGAAGCCATGCTCTGGTGTCTCTGGATTTGTACATATACATCACTTTCTGAGTGTCATCATTCCCATTCCAGTCGGTTTTCTTGCAGTTGCCTTGGTTAAGGTGGTTGCTTTCAAAGGGCCAATCGGCTTGTGAGGTTCCTGGGAAGTAAAACACATGTTAGAATTTATGTCCAGACTCCAGAAAGAGCTGACGTGTCTCTGTATGCATTAATGGCCTCAACATCTAAGGGAACCCTTCCAAAGTTTGTTGCTTTCTGTGATGGAAGACTTTCTTTCAGAAACATCAAAGACCTATTCGGACATAGTTGTTATTAAATCTTTGAGATCAGGTCTGCTATCTCTACAATCAACAGATTCTGTTAACATCTGCATCTGGTCCAAAGATTTGAACACAAATTTGAATCAAGCTACACCTCATGTTTATTTGTAAAGATCCTCTCTCCAAAACGTCTCACATTACACTGTGACATCCTGCCATCAATTCATAGCTGTCTTCTATTCACTGCACTATCTTTTGTCTGAATAAATCCCTCCTTCAGAAACTGGCTATTGCAGGCCAAGTGCCTCCAAAAAGTTCAGTCATGAGCTGGAAAGTATCCGCTTACCTTTCTCTTGACCGGTGGAGGCTCTCCTCAGACTGTGCCTCGAAACAGACTCCTCTCTCTCTCTCTCTCTCTCTCTCTCTCTCTCTCTCTCTCCTTCTCTCTCTCCCTCTCTCACCCCCTCTCTTTCTTGCTGAGGAATGTCGACGTGGAGCTGCCAAACCGAGCGTGGAGGGTGCCACTCGTGAACGCCCCCGTCGGAGACTCTTGCCTGTACTCTGCTCGTGCCCTAGCTGGCACTGAGTATAGAGGGCATTAATACATAAAAATGTATTAATTATGTAATCATAACCAAATGTATCGGGTATACAAATGAAACACACGTGCACGAGCGGCTCTGAAAGAACCTTTTTAATAGGCTTAGAACCTATATAGGTATAGAACCGTTTTATCTAAGTGAAACACTGTGTAATAAATGTATAAAATAAATAGAAAATGTACAAAAAATGTTTACTTACTAGGATTAAAAATGAAATGTTTTATTAGTAAATATTTGTCTGAGCGCATGGAGCGGTAGGTACACAAGAGAGGCGCCCACTTTTCGTGACCAGGTGAATTTATGGTGGACGTATCTTTACGTCAGTATGTAAAACGTATGGGGGCACGATTTACGTACAAAGTCAAAAGCTGGGGCAGCGTCCTGAAAGACGTTGGACTGGTTCTGGTCGGTCAATAGAGGGCGCCAGTGTTCTAGCAGATTTTTCTGCCCTGTGAGAGTCAACTGTCCAGCATTGTATGTATGCGCAGACCAATTCGTTTTATAATTTATTCAGTTTAGGAATTATTCCGAATACATTATGAAATTGTTGATTGTAGGAGGTGTGGAATTGTTGAATTTTTAAAATACAGTATTCATTCAGTTTTATTTTTACATGTCTTATATGAAGACGTGTAATGCGTTTACAGTAATATATTTTTACATTTATAATAATGTAAAAATATAATATTATAGTATAATATATTAACGTTTTTATGTCTAACATATGTTCAAAGTTGACGATGGTAGTCAATTCTCATAGAATGCTAAAATCCCACCACTAACTGCACCTTGACCTTAACGTGAATTAAACAATGTTGAAAATAAATTCAAATCCTTTGAAAAAGGGGTTGAGTAGCAGGTAGCACAGAACTGTGGCGTTTCAGTAAGAAGTCTGCTGGTTCAAGGCTCGCTGGTGATCTTCATTGTAGGAATTTGCATGTTCTCCCCATGCTTGTGTGGGTTTGCTCCAGGCACTCCAGTTTCCCCCACAAGACAAAAAAAAATTTATGAAGTTATTTGAATACCATCAATTCCGCTTAGGACGCAATGTGTATTTCCCTGTGATCGACTGGCGACCTGTCAAACTCGAGGGCACAGTTAACAGACTTCCTTAATGAATTACTCCCCTGCTCATGCACAGGTGCAACATTTAAATACAAGACATTGGAAAAGAATAGAGTACATACTTGTGATTAGAGAAGGAGATTATTCTCTTGTGATTATTTTAGCTGCTTGAATTAACATACTGACCCCCTTTTTGTTAACTTTATATCACAACTGGCACTGTACCAGTCAAAGGTGATTTGTTCAGGAGAAAATAAGAAAATGGAGAAAGAGGAATGAAAAATTCTGTTAAAATCAGCACTGTTTCAGAGAGGGAGAAATCTAGAGATATAAACGAGCACTGACAGGATCCTCCCAATATATTCCTAACTCAGAATTGCAAACATAGAGGAAAAAAGTTTATGTGCCAAATTTCCACGGCTCATTTTTGAAACAACAGGATCAGATCCAGGATGGTCTTAGACCTGTGTGACTTATTTAAAGCACCTTTAGGAAAGAAAAACAAGACTTGTGCTCCATTGCTTCTGAAAATGATATAAGCCACCACAAGTTTGAACAATTGTTCTGCCTCTTTATTTCGTGCAAAATGGGACATTTGCTGATTTTATTGAGCAAATGTTTTATTTCGCAAAACGGTAAAAAAAATTCTGCCACAAAAAAACGAATACTGTGTGTAACAATAAAATGTTAAATACTCAATATTCATGTACACATCAATACTGAATGGTGGTTTCCTTCTTGGAAAGCATTCTGTTCGGGAGCCATTCAAGACATGTGAATTTTAGTACATTTCTTAAAATCTTAAATAAATTTTTTTTTTTTATGTCAAACGTAATGGCACTGACAGAAACTTTGACCTAAGTCATATTACCATTTACTTTGTTTAATGAGATAAATAGGGTCTGAAGGTCAAGCATGAAATAGCCTAATGTTTTATCGCCTTTTTTAACTGATGCAGGAAACGTTGAAAGCAATGATTTTTTTTTATTAAATAAATTTTTATGTACATTACATAAAGAAAGTAAACACCAGTGGTCACATATTTTAATCCATTGTTAGGGGCAAGCCCCATAGAAGTAAACGATAAGAGAAGTGCAAAGTCAATCAATGGGCTTTATTAAAAATAAATAAACAGAAAAACCCTTGGTAGGAAAAAGCCTAACTAGCTAAACTGGTACAGAGAGACTTTCCTCGCTGCAGCCGACAGCGCGACTACGTACTCAATGACATTGAGTATGTAACAAATGTTCTAACGCATTGGGGTGATGAATGTTGAAACGCGCATGCGCGATGACGTAGTCAATGTCATTGAGTACGTCATCGATGTTCATAGGCGCATGCGCAGTGATAAATTTTGAAACTCGTATACCCCCCGATTATATTTTAAAGTCTATGGTTGAAACCTTAGATATTTTGTACTAGACTAGTGCTCTTTGAAAAGACATAACAATTATACTGACACGAAATACTCTTTTTACTCTGATGAACCTGATTCGCTTGATTGTGTTTTGGAATTGCATACATACAGCAGTTTGTGAAATTTGATTTTAAGTTATTGTATCATATAATATTCATATTATTATTGTTGTTGTTCTAATGCTATTTATCTCTTTATTTGATATACATTTTATTTTATTTAATTGATTACTTTTTTAACGTTATGAGTTTCAACATTGTTGATGACCAGTACATGTATACACGTGGCAGTTTGTGTTTTTCTTTTACCTATGTATTTATAGTTTTTCCAAATCAATGTGCGTGTGCGTGCGTGTGTGTGTTTGTACTGATTTTTATGAATCTTATGATACAAATATTTACAGGCATAAACTCATGTATTTATTTTCAGCAAATTGTAATTGTTTACTTTTATACAATTTTTGTACTGATCAATACAATGTATTAACATAATTAATATGGTATGAATAGAATAGAATAGAATAGAATAGAATAGAATAGAATAGAATAGAATAGAAATCTTGTATATTCCGACACCAGACGCTAAAACGCTAAGGACCTGTCTGGAGTCTGGACTTATAACGGTGACACATGGACATAGAGCAGTATGTCGTTTACAGAAACAGTAAAAGAGTGTCTCTCAGAGAAGAAGACATGACTGCAGAAAAACTAAGTCGCATATTTCAGGTAAAAATAATCATTAGCTTACAATTAGCCAGCTATAATGTGAACCCCGATGCACCAGGGTTTCATATCAATAACAATTGTGGCATTAAGTGGACACATTTAGTTTAGGCATTCCCTGTAAAGTTCGTGGGGAGTTAGCCCCATCGTGGGTTACATTTTAAAGACAAATTTATATGCAAATAAAGGCAAAATGAATTAAGAAAGGTTTGGAAGTTAACGTCTTTTTGACGCAAATGTGGCCATTTTTCCTGGAGTATCTGGTCATTTCAGCTCATCGGACCTTACTCCTAGAGCCCACTATGAGGTTCACGGTGAGGAGGAAACTTCAGCAGCAGCAGCAGCTAGCACAGGCCAACGCTTTACATTCATGCGAACACCTGCAGCCATGTCCAATTCAACAGCACAGTGGGCTCCCTCAGCTTCCCCCAGAGCCACTGTCTCTAAAACATTTCAAAGGTAATGGTGGCCAACATTGCTTCTCAAATTACATGATTCTAAATTCACCAATTATAGGAAATAAAATATAGATGTAGAATTAGATATAACAAAGCATTTGATTATATCTGTTATCTTTGTAGTTTCAGGATAATCGTTAACTACTTGATGTACATTTCTTTTACACTATTACATTTCAACATTTTCCCACTGACTTTAACATTTTAGCAGTGCCAGTCAGAAAGATTATGCAAAATGTTGTGCAAGGAATTAGATTTTTTTATGTTAACTAGCTCATAAGAACAAACTTGAGCCCTCAAATAATCATAGACAGAATAGACCTGTGTCATAGCAGTTATTTTATTGGCATTCTTCCAGATCAATTTTCCTTGCCGAGGTGGTTGGTGGAAAGTTGAGTCCCAGCAGAATGGTGGTTGTCTGGTTTTCCGAATCTGAGGCTACCCTTCAGGGGCTTATTGGAAAAGTGCAAGATGCCATTGGAAGTCATGATCCCATTGTGTTGACTGATGCACAGGGGAATGCAATTTTGGAGTGATTTAGATGATTGTTACTTACGACGGAACTAACCACTTATGCAATGTTTATTCTTGGTTTATACACAAACTGTAAAGGGTCACAATACTGGAAACAAAATGCAAGGAAGATTCTTACTGTAAAAGAACAGGACTTCCAGGAGTTGCAGGGCACCGAAAGGAGGAGAATGAGGTAATATTAAGCAGTAATCTTACTGTTATTTTTCATTTACCATTGAAATTTTAAATACATTTTTTTCTTGTTAACAAATGGAGTGAAAATAGAGCACGTTGTTGTGAGTAGCTTGCTTAACTATGGCATAAAAATGCTCATTTAATAGTTTTACCCCACCATCACGACCAAACTGTCTAAAAGCCTTGTTTTTGTCTATTATGATATTCTCTGTAGCAGCAGAAAAGATGAAGATGCTGCTGGGATTGGAGAGGTCTTTGAGAAAATAGAAGAGCTTGTACTGGCATCACAAAGCCTACCAGACATAACTGCAGCAATCCAAGAGCTCACTAATCTAGCCACTACTCAAAGAGTCATCTTGACTCCTTCCCAGCTCCAGACCATCAAGCAAGGATTCTGCTGTGTTCTTTGTATGAGTAAGTATTTCAATATATGGTAAATGTCCCACATGCAAAATAATTTTTGGATCCATTTTGTGTAGTGTATGACAGATTTACAGCGAACACATTCAGTGTGTCAATACATTTTCTAACCAAGGTCAACTGTGTGTCATCAACTACACTGTAGATGTATAATGCAAACCATGGTGTAACCATGGTGTGGTCATTCAATAAAAAATACATTTATAAAAGCATTTTAAGTTGAGTATAAAGGAAATGCTGTCACCCCGTACACAGAAACACAGAGAATTACTTTTTTTCACTCATTTTATTGTTGTAGGGTTCATTGTGGAGCCAGTCTTCATGCAGTGTTGCAGAAGCATTATTGGGTGCAAAGTGTGTGTGCAACAGTGGCAGGCAACCTCTGTGAACTGCGCAAAATGTAGAGGCAACACTACAGATAGCAACTTTATTGAAGTTAACAGGCTTTCAGGCGTTCTCAGATCTCTTTTTGAAGAGAAGTAATGTTTTATAGATTTAAATGTTTAAGTTACTGTAACAGATAAAAAAATGTTCATGTTAATTGTTATTGTTAGAAATGTAAAGTTCTGTTTAAATGGAGTTAGGTGCTTTTCACACATTGCGCTGAGTTATGTTAATAAGACAGAGCAATGCCTGTTTATATGGACTGAAGTTCACTGCACTACAGAACACGTCTGACATGTGTGAATATTGCTCTGCAAACTGATTCTCAACTGTAATTTTGTCCTGTTCAGTTGAAAATGGATCAACTCCAAAAGTTGAGTGTGTGGTCAGTGAGGATCCCAGCTGTTGTCTGTAAAGTTCTGCTGCTTCAACTGAGTGAGGCAACAGCTCCCGTAGAATTTTTTTGGGACACCCACGACCAGACAAGTTATTTGGTATACCTTTGCCTGTAAAATAAAGAACATACTGTTGGCCTTTTCAAACAGTGTCCCTTGTAATTATTGTGATATTTACAGAATGTTTTATTTTACCTGGAATTCTGTGAGCATTCCATGACTTCACCATCCTTGTAAGACCAATCTGGCACAACTGGCAAGTGAGGTTGGACACACAGTATTTCACGAGGCTGTCACTCATGTCTATTTCCTCTTGATCGACCAACTGCAGAAGAGCCGTTTTCAGTGGAAAGTTGACACGATTGTTGACTTCAGGCCAGATTCGTTCAACTATATGATTCTGAATTTGCAAGAAAATTTTGTCAATTTGTGGTGGTTATAGAAATATACATGTTAGTTCATTTAGGAAATTAGTTATTATTTATAGCCTATTTTCCAGTGAATCTGTAAATGTAATACATTCAAGGGTAATGAGAAATACTGCTTAAGAAGCATTTTCCCAAATAGAATGTTACAAAAACAGAATACTTAAAACATTACTAGAAAAATACATTTTGTAATTAATTTTCTTCTGCAGTTTATTAAGCTTTAACCAGATAAAAAATGTTTTTTGACCATATTAATTTTGTGTTTAATGAGATTTTTGCCCTAAAACTCGGAATGCACAGTAACAGTAAAAACAATGTCTGTCACATAAGCAGGTAAACAGTAAGCTAGTGAAGAAAACAATAATGGTAACAATAAAAGCATGCATACAAGTAGTTTATTGCTGGAGCAACCACAAAATTGAACTGTACCCTTGTGGAGGAAGTCTGTAAATAAGCCCTTCTTTCTTGATTATGGCGATGAGATGCCAGCAACTCCAGCATGAAGAGTGTCAAATAGAACTCCTTGCCATGATCTACTCGCACCTGGTCCCACATGCCATAGGTAGGTACAGCAGGCCTATAAGCTAATGAATACAGCAGGTAAAAAGAGTTAATATATTTACAGTATTTAACATTTTAAGTGTAATGTTCAGTGAAATACGTTAATAAGATTGTAGATAGTCAACAGTTTACTCCTTTTCTATTATGAATATGGTAGCCATGTGTATGCAATCCATGTAGTTTTCATAATAATAGTTAGGGTGTTACCTGAAAACCTCTTCATAGATGGGGAGGTGGTTTTTTAAAGGCATTGTAGAATGAGCAACAATTTTTTTGCTGAATCCATCAATGGCGAAAACATGGGTTACCCCAAACATAACCAATTTCTCATTTTGGTCAAGATGGATCTTGTGACCCATGTAATCAGCTTGGTAAGGTAAGGGGTTCAGATTGCGGGCACCCTAAAGGAAACAGTAAAACAATTTACTGTAAGTATTACTGTAAGTATATATATATATATTAGTTCTGATTATAATATATACTTCTGTAAATGTTTCTGTACCATCTTGTACAAGCTAAGTAACTGCAGCTTAAACGAACAGAGTGGCCAAAACTGGTACTGCAATCAAATACTGTAGAAAGGTTTATCTCTCTCCCACCTGGCTCGAGGTTGCCAGAAAAGCTGCAGGAACGTGTTCGTAGCTTCAGCTGTAACTACAGCAGATCTGGCAACCCGGATGACGAAACTCTACTGACTGTAATTGGTAGATAGCCGGAGGGCGGAGCGTCAGACAATACACTAAATGTCAACATCAACATTAGTTGTGGGCTGGCACTTTCCCTTTTAAATTACAATATCCCGCAGACCACTGCTGTCTTATGACATGTCAGGGCCATTTTATGATTAACTGAAATACTTTTCTTACATCCTTTAACCAGTATTAAAAACACATAGAGTTCATAGCTGTTGAGTTCTTACAGCGAATACTTGCGTGTTGCAATGGAGGACGATGACGCTTCTTGTGAGCAGATCGTTCTTTATTGATTAATAAATGAACTGAACTGACCGACATATATTTAGAGAGAGAAAAAATAGCGAGCACACATATATATATATATACAGGGGGGTGGGGTCACATCTCCAGGCATGCGCACCTTATTCAAGAACAATTAAACAAAACTGAGAACATACTTTAATAGTTCAACACCCCCACTTGTACTCAGTTTACATAAATTTTACATTTTAACACACCCTATATTAGACCATGGCATTAATCTGCTTCAAATACCAAAAATAACACCATCAAATCTCTTCAGTTTTGCTCTGCTGACTGGTTTTGTCATGACATCAGCCACCATATCTTCAGTCTTGCAGTACAGTACAGCCATTTTCCCCTCTGTTACAATAGATCGTACAAAGTGATACTTTATATCAACATGTTTGCACCTCTGTCTATTAACAGGATTCCTGGCTAGAGCTATTGCCCCCTGATTGTCTTCATGAATGATTGTCTGCCTGTAATTATGACTGTCAATCCCACTCAAAATTTGCTCAAGATATAGACATTCTTGCATTGTGGAGGCTAGTGCCATGTACTCAGCTTCACAAGTAGAAAGAGCTACTGTTGGTTGTTTCTTTGTCTTCCAGGAAACTAGTGAACAGTTTTCACTCAATTTAACACAATATCCTGTTGTGCTTCTCCTGTCGGTTGTGTCTCCTGCCCAATCTGCATCACTATAGGCTGTTAAACCTAACTCATCATTTTTGTTGCTTCTGAAAGTTAACTCTTTGTTTAAAGTTCCCTTCAGATATCGTAGCACATGTTTCACAGTTGTCCACTGTTCTTCAGTTGGCTCTGACAAATACTGTGATAGTTTGCTTACAACAAAACTCAAATCTGGACGTGTGCATGTTGTGAGATATATTAGGCGCCCACAGCTTCTCTATACATCCTCACATCCTTCATTTTCACAGCTTTGTCTGAATAACAGAGTTTTGGTTCACATGGTGTTTCCCTTGGTTTACAATCTGGCATGTTAAACCTTTTCAGAACTTTCTTAACATAGGTTTCTTGAGACATTTTCACACAACCTTCACTCTGTGTAAACTCAATCCCTAAAAAATATTTCAGTTCTCCTAAATCTTTCATTTTGAACCTTGCAGAAAACATTTCTTTGACTTTCATCAAGACTTTCTTGTTGCTTGCTGCAATAATTAAGTCATCAACCCACACAATCAAAATTGTTTTCTCACTTTCGGTTTCTTTTGAATAAACACAGTGATCGGCTGAGTTTTGTGTAAATCCTTTTTCTGTCACGTGGTCATGGAAAATCCTATTCCAATTTCTCCCTGACTGTTTCAGTCCATATAATGACTTCTGTAATTTACACACCAGACCTCCGTGTTCTTCATACCCTTCTGGTTGCTCCATGTAAATCTCGTAATCGATAGGTGCGTGTAAATACGCCGTCTTTACGTCCATCTGGTGAAGAAAAAGGTTTTCGTGTGCTGCTTTCTGTAGCAGTATTCTCACACTTGTTAAATTTGCTGTTGGGGAGAATGTTTCTCCATAATCAATTCCCATCTTCTGACTATAACCCTTAGCAACAAACCTTGCTTTGTACTTGTTGTTTCCATCAACATCATTTTTAATGGAATAAACCCACTTACCCCCCACTGTTTCCTTACCCGGTGGCAGCTTAGTGAGAACATAAGTGTCGTTTACCCTCAAAGATTCAATTTCCTCGTTCATAGCTTCCATCCATTGTTTTGAATTGACTGACTCCATAGCTTCCTTGAATGAATTAGGAACCCCACATACAGCTCTGTAACAGTAATCAATGTTAGCATTGAACTCATCGTTAATCACATCCTCAGTTACGTAGTCTCTCAAATAACTGGGTTTCTTATTTTCTCTAGTAGAGCACCTCCTACTGGAGTTTTCATTACTAGCTGTGCTGGATTCATTCTTGCTGTCTAAATCAATCTCACACTCCTTTGATTCTAGATCCTCTTCGGTCTCCAGAAGCCCATCAGTTTCTAGAATTTCTTTCTGTGTGATTTTTCTTGCTGTTGGTGGACTCTCAGCCTCATAAACAAAGTTTACATCTCCACCAGTTTGTGTCTGTTTCTCCACAGATGTTTTTCTCACAAATTTAACCAGCCTGTGCTTTTGTACTTTTCGGCTCTCAGGATCATAGACTAAATAAGCAGGACTGTTTTTATCAAAACCTACGAAAAAACCTCTCTCACATCTCGAATCGAGTTTTCCTTTGTTCTGTTTGTATGCATAACATACAGATCCAAATTTTTGCATTTTTGACAAATTTGGTTGTTTGTTTGTCAACATTTCGTATGGCGTTTTTCCTGTTTTGTTGTTGAGGCATCTGTTTCGGATTACACTAGCTGTCTGTACAGCATAATTCCACAAAGATTTTGGCAGTTCACTTTCGATCAACATACATCTTCCCATCTCAAAAATTGTGCGCCAGCTTCTTTCAGCTGTACCGTTTTGGTGGGGTGAGTACGGTGCTGAGGTCTCATGTTTGATGCCACTCTTTTTCAGAAATGACTGAAAATCTTTGTTTGTAAACTCTGTCCCATTATCTGATCTGAGACACCTAACTTTCCCATAGAGAGCGACATCGGCACAGAATTTTTCTGTTGCCTGCAGTGTGTCAGCTTTTGACTTCAGGAAATAAACAAACATTGCTCCTGAAAAATCATCAGTAAATACCTGCACATACTTGTACCCCTCAATAGACTCGTCTGCTACTGGACCTGCTAAATCAGTGTGCACCATCTGTAATGGCTCTTTTGCTTTAGCATCTGGATTTCTGTTCCTACTTTGCACAAACTTTCCCTGAATACACACTTCACAGTCGTGTTCTGGTTTTTCGGGTTTACCTCTGATCTGCATACCACTTACTACATTTTGTAGTTTGATTACGTCTTCGTAATTGCAATGACCGAGTATCTCATGCCATGCTTGTACATCGTGAATTGCGTTGCAGCTGTCAACAGCATCATCTTCTGTATGCAAATAAAACAGCTTACCATACACGTGTATATTGTAAACAGTACCGTCCTTATGAATAAGCTTGTCCTTTCCTTGTTTGAAAATGACCGTTGCTCCCAAATGTGTAGCAGATTTCACAGAGAAAATGTCCTGTGGATAGGAAGGAATATACAAAGCTCCCCTTAGCTTTGCTTTCCGTCGCTGTCCTTCGCTGTCAATCAAGGATATCTCGGCTTCTCCTCTTTTCTGCGCAATACCGTTGCATAAGGTCCCATCTGCAAGCTCCACACAGTGAGTCTCAGGCCTAAAGTTGTCGTCGAAACTTTTGAACTTCGTTATATCGTTGATGATATGTGACGTAGCTCCTGTATCGACCATTAGTCCCTTCACCTTAACTCCGTGCGTCTGACGTAGGAATGAGGAGGCGTCTTTCACTCTGAACGCATGATCCGCCTCTTCAGATCCGTTCCCGTCTCCGACTTTCGCCACTTCTAACTCCAAATGTTCGTCGGGGAGTCCCCAGGAACTTAAGCCATGTTCGGCGCAAAATCTCCTCACATTTCTTACAGAACACCCTCTTGCTCCCCCACTTTCATGTGCTATTCGTGCAGAGTTTTCTGTAGATGACAGTTCTTGTTTTGCCATGTCGAAAATCATTGGGGAGTATGGTCCCAAAGACATTTAGTAGGAGCTAAAGCTACAAACTAAGCAAAAGTACCAAAGGCACACTGTCATTTTGGGCGTCCTTGTAATGTGCCCACGTCCGGTGTCGGAATATACAAAAAAACTAAGCTTTTTTCGTTTCGTTTTCTAGTGATGTTTATTTTTTAGCTACTCGAAATGTAAAATAAAAATGAAACCATTCTTTTATTTTTTATTAAATATAAAAAGAAAAACACCTCGGATTTTAATTGTGACGTTTGTATTTAAAAACAAAAATAAAAGACTCTTTTTTTTCTTTTCTTAATACCAGTTTCTAAAAGTAAAGTCAAATGGCCAAAAGAGACTCGCGTACCGGGTTTTCATTTCTCATTTTCTTTTTTGGATGCGTTCTAAAAATCCTTAGATCCTTATTGTAGGTACGTTTTCTGTTATAATGTAGAAAATGGGAATATTTTACTGTGGCATTTTTGAGGAATTGTATTCTAAACTTGGCTTTTTTAAAAATAAAAACGCAATAAGTCAAAATGGGTTGGAGGTTTGATTTCTCATTTTCTTTTTTGGATGTGTTCTAAAAATCTGTAGATCCTTATAGTAGGTATTTTACTCTGTTATAATCTAGAGAATGGGAATATTTTACTGTTGCATTTTATTTACTGTTAAATAAAAACGCATTTAGTCAAAATTAAGGTTACATTTATCCTTTTCTTTTTTGAATGCACTGTAAAACTTTACTGTAAATTTACAGGGATTTTCTTACAGTATTATTCTGTATTTTCATAAAGCAGTCACATTCTGTATCTTTTACAGAATGTCTGTAAATATAGAGTGGTGTTCTGTTTTCAGACAGGGAAATACCAAATACAGCATTATTCTGTAAAATGCATTGCATTGTGGGACTACATTTCACGCTCATATTTCAAGTTAATATTTGAATTGGGCAGATGGTCGCTTCCACTAAAGCAACATCATTTTTCATTTGGCATCACATCGACTTGGATTTGATGAATCACAATATTTGAGTAACTGTTGGGTGAGCTATGAATCACTTTTTTAAGCGTTGGCTACTTGTGGAGCATCAAAATGGACGACACTGCACAAGGAACACGGGTAAGTTAAATAATTTGTCATCTTAAATAACAAGACCTGTAAATTTGTTCAAGTATTAAGGATTTGAATGCTGGTGCAGTTGGTGTCAAATTACGGAATTTTGAATTTGGCCGGGTAAGCGTTAGCATATTCTGTGAGGCACATTGCACGGGCGACATTGCACCACGGATACGGAGCAATACGGAGAAACAATCAAATGAATAATCTAAGTTGAACCTGCGACAATCGTAAACTGACTTAAGAGTGGATAAAAATGGATAATTTTTCATCTGATTATTAATACGGTAGTTAATGTTGTTTTTCGTTTGCTTCTACATTGCTCCCACGTTAAACTTTTAACAAAATCCTGATCTAATAGTTCACTCTATCAACTCTTCACCACGTAGCTTTAGTATTTCACATAATTCAACATTTACAATGCCATTGTGATAAATTGTTCTGTTAAACCGAATTATATCTTATATGTTACATGACTAAGTACTGAACATGTAGCCTAAATCAGCCACATATTGCACTTGATGCTTCAATCGTTGATTTAAATGTGGAATCTAATAATAAAAACCAACTGAAACAGGAAATGTATTAAAATATTTACTAAATGTCTTTGTGGATTGTCTCTTTCAGTATCTTGTTGTAAAAGTGACACGCTAAAACATTTTTTTTTCCATTACAGGCAACATAATAGATCCAGTGTAGATCCAACACTAATGTAAGTGTTTCACATGTAGGACGTTAACAATGCTGTATTGTCAATTTTGTGATCGTGCTTTTGAAGGAGTGTTATCATTTTGCCAACACATGAAAATCCATAGACATGTTCTTAATGCTGATTTTAAATGTGGTGTTCCTGATTGTCCCAGAAAATTTAAAAGCCCCCGCTTTCCACCTGGTGAAAGTTATGACAGTCTTGAACTGAAGCGTCAGAAGATGGAGGAGATACATCTTCATGAAGGGTTAACTGGAGCAGAGCGGGGAGATGTTTGCAAACTCATGGAGGTGAGCTATTGGCTCCAGCGTCACATGATCAATGCAACCCCACCTACTAGCATTGCAGATTTAAAAAACAAATGGCCATTTCTCTTCATACAAAGGCATTTGTATGGACATTTTGAACTGCTCACTGACAAAAATATGCTCAGACTTTTGGAATTGTCTATTCATGAATGTGGACTAATCATCATTCAGTTTTTCTTTCAAACCAACCAATGATGAAGTTCAAAACATACTCTCCAGAGGTGAAAATGATGTGACTGCCATGGTCCTACAACTGCTCCTTGCACACTTCAAAGAGAATGTAGATGGTCTTGTCCTTCAGGCTGATGTAAGTACAGTAACAAATCACATTCATTTTTCAGTTTAGGTTATGTTTTATGATGGTTCTTTTTTTTCCAGGAATTTGCAGCTCCATCTGACATCCAGCAATCACTTCATCTGCCAGAGAGTCCACGACTTATCATTCTTGGTATGTATGTAAGAGTTGTTGTAACAGTAATGTAGAACCATGTACAGTCAGGTACATAAAAATTGGGACATTGACACAATTCTAACATTTTTGGCTCTATACACCACCACAATGGATTTCAAAAGAAACAAACTGCAGACTGTCAGCTTTATTTTCAGGGTATTTACATCCAAATCAGGTGAACAGTGAAGGAATTACAACAGTTTGCATATCTGCCTCCCACTTGTTAAGGGACAAACAGTAATAGTGACAGCTCTTTGGATCTCATCTTGAGAGTTAACAGCAACAGATTCCAAATGCAAATAGCACACTTGAAATGAACTCTGGACCATTCTGGAACATTTGTTCATTCGTGAACAACCGTTCACCTGATTTGGATGTAAATACCCCCAAATTAAAGCTGACAGTTGTGGTGGTCTATAGAGCCAAAAATGTTAGAATTGTACCGATGTCCCAATATTTATGGACCTGACTGTATACAGAACTAAAAGAATTACACTGGAACCCCCAATACTTTTATCTTAAATATATGTTATTTTCTTTTTCAGGTCAATCTCTAAGCAACTGGCGCTGGATGTTGAGCATGGAAAGTCACGTTGTGTGTGAAGGAGCACAGCCCAACTTTGTCTCTGGCCTTGCAGCACTGTTTTCCACATTCTATAATTTCAACCTCCAGTATCAAGAAGTGGCTGCTTGTACCCTTGAGCTTGAGTTGTTCAGAGGTAACATTTTAGCATATTTGCTATTTGTATCTATTTTAAACAGTATTTGTAAAGAAGCTGTATTTGGTACTGCATTTGTATATTTGTATATATCTTGCACTGTTTAAATTAACTAATTTAAAAGTTAACCACATTTTTCTTCAGGCCTACCCTTGTGAAAAATAAATAAACTAAAATTGATTGGAAAAACATTTATTTTATTCTAAGTATACTACAAATACATTTACATATTATGCACTTAATAAAATACCTTACAATTATACGTTGAGTATACTAAGTATACTTTAAGTATGCTAAATTGGAACAATAATTTTGTGCCTATGTTTATATATATATATGTATGTAGAATTTAGAATTTCACAATATTTACATTTCTTTTCTGTCTTGTAGACGCTTTCTAGACATCAATCCTGAACGTGGCTCCAAGGCCAAGAAAGGAAAGGTTACATCCAAGAAGACTGGGCATGTTAAATAAAAAAACGCACTAAGTCAAAATGGGTTGGAGGTTTCATTTCTCACTTTCTTTTTGGATGCGTTCAAAAACTCTGCAGAACCTTATAGTACATATTTTACTCGTTTATAATGTAGAAAATAGGAAAATTTTACTGTGGCATTTTTGAGTTATTGTATTTTAAACTTGGCTTTTATTTAATTAAAACGCATTAAGTCAATTGAGGTTGAAGGTTTCATTTCTCATTTTCTTTTTTGGATGCATTCAGAAACTTTTCAGATCCTTATAGTAGGTATTTTACTCTGTTATTATATAGAAAATGGGAATATTTTACAGTGGCATTTTTGAGATATTGCGTTCTGAACTTGGCTTTTTTGGACAAAAAACGCATTAAGTCAATTGAGGTTGAAGGTTTCATTTCTCATTTTCTTTTTTGGATGCGTTCAGAAACTCTGCAGATCCTTCTAGTAGGTATTTTATTCTGTTATAATTTAGAAAATGGGAATATTTTACTGTGCCATTTTTGAGGAGTTGCATTCTGAACTTGGCTTTTAAAAAAAAACGCATTAAGTCAAAATGGGTTGGAGGCCAAAAACATTACGCTATGTAAAAAGACGTGGGTTTGGTTGCTTTACATGTCAGTCAAACAGACTCACAGGTGATTCTTGGCAAAAGTAAGCTATCAAAAACACCAGACTTTCCCTGAATCAAAGTAACAAAGGCTACCATCAGTAACATACAGCACAGCCATTGATTCAAATTCTGCAGTGCCAGAAGCAGTTCCTCTTCTTAAGTACATGTCCAGGCCCATCTAAAGGCCCATCTGAGACTGCTGGAATGTCATACAGTCAAAAGAAACCACAGTAAAACATTTGGGTAAAAAAACTCAACATGTCACTTTTGGTGGAGAAAGAATGATGAGAATGCATACAAAGACCATTCTTGTGGTGAAGTATGGGATGGAAACATCATGCTTTGGGGCTGTTTTTCTGTGAAGGGACCAGAACAGCTGATTTGTTAAAAGGATAGAATTTATTGGGCCATGTATTATGAAATTTTGAGTGAAAACCTCTTTCTGTCAGCAAGGGCATTAAGGGCAAACATGACAGTGTATATGAGCATGACAATGATCCCAAACATACTGCCCAGGTAACGAAGGTAACACTGACAGTCAAAATTTGTTACTAGGATGAAATAACAAGGTTTTGAACATTTGAACACATCCAAAAGAGAAAATGAAAAATGTAACCTCCAACCCCATTT
>SRMA01027175.1:264664-281990 GCA_007224835.1 Danionella cerebrum | reverse complement strand
TAATTAATATTTAAATCGTTTGTCAATCAGAGCAGTGAAGTATTCCTGTCTTAAAAAAGTCTTTAAAATAGTCACTCTCTTCCTCCCTTGGGCAAGGCACCTGTTACCAGATTGCTTCCAGAGTACAACCCCCCCACCCCTTGCTCCATTTTGGTTTTGTATCGCTGCTGTGTTTCTGCAATCGAATGTGTCGTCACATACCGGGACGTCATGTCACTTCAAGTAACCAGTGCTGTCAGCTACGTAATTAGATCACATGACATTACCATTATGCAGACAAGGAAGTGGCAGGATGCAAGCTGAGATTTCATAAATAACTGAAGATAACGGACACAACTGCGTGGAATCCATAATACCATGCAGGAGACGTTAAAATAAGTGCTTGTGATTATTATATCGGTAAAATAGTGGCGATAGAAACATCACAGACACCATTTTCCTGTGGCTGTGGGATCTGCTCTGGTTTTCATTTGCAGACACCTGCTGTGAGGCTCATCCATCAAAAGTGAGGGATGCAACTGAGGTCTGATCTTCGGAAGTCTCTTGGCTTTTTGAAAGCCGGGGGTGAAGCTTTGCTTCCCTCGGATTTAAAATCACAGATGTGCTGAGTCAAGCGCGAGCCAGAATCTGCAAGGTCGGCATAAATGCTGCTTTATTCCTCCTGCTCCGGGTTTACAGCACTGGCACTGATCCCAGTTTCATCCACTCGGCATCTGCTTCATTCAGGACTTCATGAGAGAAGGGTATTAGAGAATCTCCATCTTTGTGACTTTATTAGATCAAGATGAACATTTATCTTGCTTCTTCAACACAGCTGAGATTTCGGTGCTGCTCAGGCTGGGGGCAACTGCCATCTACAGTAGAATCATCTACCAAACTATAAGTGATTATTTACAGAGGTATGCAAAAGTTTTGGCACCCCCCAAAAACACAGTTATATTTGAGAAGTGTGATAAATGGAAATATGTGCAAAGAAACAAAATGAGGCATGTGTGTGCATGTGGGTACACTGGTAATTTACTGATTCAAATACAGTGCATCCGGAACGTATTCATAGCGCTTCACTTTTCTACATTGTTTTTTATATTACAGCCTTATTCCTAAATGGATGAACTTCTTTTATTTCCTCAAAATTCTCCACAAAAAGACAATGTTAAAAAAGATTTTTTGAAATTGTCGCAAATTTATTAAAAGTACAAAACCTGAAAAATCACACGTACATAAGTATTCAAAGTATCAATGTCTCTCCGCATTGCTGCATATATTTATATATATGACTGGTTTTGTATGTTGACGTTTCACCGCAGTAAAAATTACATTTTTGTTATTTATTGTACTGTATATTAAATAGTCTAATACAAAGCTATCTATGATAAAGTATCTTAGAAACATTATTTCAATGTGTAAATTAATTGCACAGTTGTAAATGGTTTATTGTGATGTTCATGGTATGTCTTATACAAAATGTGCATTTTTTTAATTTTTTGTCTTACTTTAAAAATTTGAGTGTATTTCCAAAACTAAGCAATTAATTCACTTAGAAAAAAAATTACTTGTGCAACTTTTTTACATTTACAATTTTGCAGTACCACAGCCCTGCGATGGACTGGCGAACTGTCCAGGGTGTACCCCCGCCTCTCGCCCAATGTGTGCCGGAGATAGGCACCGGCAGACCCCCGTGACCCCGAAAGGGAATAAGCGGGAATGGAAAATGAATGAATGAATGAATGAATTTTGAGGGATAAAGCTATGAAATGTCTGTATTTAGAAAAAAATATGTGGTGGAAAAAACCCGATTTTTTTATAGTTTTGACTCTTTTTTTTTTTAGTTAATATTGAACTAACTCTATTAATATTATTAAAATCTAGGATATAAGGGTTGTATTGATGTATGGAAAATTAAAATACATTCCTAAAAATTAAAATATGCACTGGTGGACTTGGTTCTATGGCTGAAAGGGTTAAGGGTTAATGCCGTTTAGCACATTCACAAAGCCACTCTGTGATTGGATAGTTCTTAATAGTTTGTTCTGCTTTAAAACACAGCCGTATGATCATTTAGTGACTTCTAATAAACAATGATGAGACGTTCTAATGTAAGTTTCCTTTTACAACAGGAAGTGCCAAAGTAACATAAACATGAAAAAAAATAAGTTAATTGTTCAGTCTCCTACAGAAAAACTGGAATATATATATATATATAGCTCCATTTCATTATGTTGTTTCACTGAATTTAAAACAAGGAGGGACACAAACGAATCTGAAATCCCACCAAACACTGAGTGAAGTGTGATTTTGTGCCACCTCTAAAAAATTGGCGTGTATCCCATGGAAACGGCGCTGAATGTAATTAAAGGATATAAGTGGAAGCGGTCGGCAGAACGTCTGAACTGATGTGACAGTCAGAGGTAAAAACAACCCGGAGCACATAAGTGTTGTTTTTGAACTCCTGTAGACTGTCATGTCTCATATCTCTCTGAAGATGTCAGATCCAGTCTCCAGTGACCGACAGCCCGTCACACTCGCTCGTCGTTCACAGACGTCTGTTCGGACTCACAGAGGCTTTCCGCAGCTGCTCTCAAAGAGATTTTGGCAGCAATTAATCCGCGCAGATCTGAAGGGCATCTTCCTCTCCCAGAGCAGGGCAGGGTTAGTCTGGGACGGCCGTACTACACTCCCTTTTTGGTGCTTATCTTTGCTATTTGTGTTTTTCAGCAAGCTGCCGAGCTGGGCCAGAGCTGTAGTGCCTAAGATCTTCTACGTGACTGAGAAAGCCTGGAATTACTACCCCTACACCATCACAGGTAACCAGCAAACACTGGAATAGATTCTGGGAAGTCTTTCCCTGGCATTGTCGTCCTCATCGCTTGGTTTGTTGATTTGACACCAGGGAGAACTAAATATAGCAACATAACTACCGCAATATAATGGGCCGTTAAGATAATGTGGTGCAGCTCGAGTTTCCAGCTGTCGCCTCGCGGCACCAGTTTTCCCAGAGTATAGTTTTAAAGGTTGGGTGGCGGGGTTTTATTTTGGTTCTAAACGAGGCTCTTTTCAGTTTGTGTAAATGTGTAAATTTAAAAACGTACAATGGGTTTTACGCATTACAATCTGCAAAATATAGATATACAGGTCGTCCTCAAACTGAAGTAGTTCAAGCCTTTTATTGTTTTTGGCATACAGCTAAAAAAATTTGCATATTTCATCTGACCAATAAAAGAAAAGTGTTTTTAATACAAAAAAAGCTTCAAATAATTGTTGTTGAGTTCTGCACTCAATACTTGGTCGGGAATCCTTTTATAGAAATGACTGCTTCAATGCGGCGTGGCATGGAGGCAATCAGCCCGTGGCACTGCTGAGGTGTGATGGAGGCCCAGGATGCTTCAATAGCTTAAGCTCCTCCAGAGTGTTGTGTCTCTCAACTTTCTCTTCACAATATCCCACAGATGGAAGCAGCCAGGTCGTGCTGAAAAATGAAATCTTCATCTCCTTAAAGCTTTTCAGCAGATGGAAGCATGAAGTGATCTAAAATCTCCTGATAGCTCGCTGCATTGACCCCGCCCTTGATAAAACACAGTGGACCAACACCAGCAGCTGACATGGCACCCAAGACCATAACTGACTGTGGGTACTTGACACTGGACTTCAGCATTTTGGCATTTCCCTCTCTGCCTCTGTTTCTGGTTCACAAGTGGCTTGACCTGGGGAATGCGCCACCTGTAGCTAATTTCCTGCACACGCCTGTACATGATCGTTCTGGATGTTTCTACTCCAGACTCTGTTCATGCTTCCCCACGTCCCCCAATGTCAGGAATCAGTCCTTCTCCACAATCTTCCTCAGGGTCCGGTCACTTCTTCTCGTTGTGCAGCATTTTCTGCCACACTTTTTCCTTCCCACAGACTTCCCACTGAGGAGCCTTGATACAGCACTCTGGGAACAGACGATTGGTTCAGTCTTACCCATGATTGTGGTTTTGAGCAATGACCAGGCCGGTTCAACCTCAGGAATCTTTTGCAGGTGTTTAGAGTTAATTAGTCGATTCAAATGATTAGTTTAATCTCTCGTTTATAGAACTTTTTCATGATATGCAATTTTTTCATGAGCTGTATGCATAAATCAACAATATTAAAACATTAAAAGGCTTGAACTACTTTAGTTGTGTGTAAATGAATCTGAAATATATGAAAGTCTAATGTTTATCAGTACATTACAGAAAATTACAGAACTTTTTCACAATATGCAATTTTTTTTAGAAGGACCTGTATAAAGAACAAATCCAAAACTCTAATGATGGGTACAAGCACATCAGGACACCAGACTCTGAGTGGTCAAACCTGGGCAAAACTCCCCAAAGATAAATGAAAATGCTTGAGAATTTAATTTAATTATCAATTCAGCTGTTTCTAAATCCATTTGAAGATCCATTTTCACTCGTTGAAAGCATTTAAGAGAAGATATCAAGTATCTTTAATAGATAACACAGGAAAGTGCTTTATTTCCTGGTAATGGGCAGACACACACTAAAAAGACACACACATGGGATGATTTTCTGTGTTTATTGTGTATGAAGGACACACAGTTGGGTTCTTTTTGTTCTTTTAAATATCTCTGAAATTAATACAAGAATGGTAATTGGATTACAGCGGAGGCTCTTTTTTTAGAGAACTTTTCATCTGGTCCGGACCAAGAGGAAAAGAGGTTTAGTCGTCATTCTCACCACACTAGCCGCGTTTCTATTCATCTATTTTTATCCGCATGTGGTAATATTGTGTTAAAAAAAACCTGGCTGTAAACGGCAAGATACACATAAATGTTGAAATAGTGCATTAAAAATGATATGCACAACTGAATTAGGGAAACTTTTTACCCGATAAGAAAAAGTGTTTACTGAATAAATCAGAGAAATGGGATTGTGTATTTGTGTCTGAACTGGGACGCATTAATGGAGTAACCAGCGGAGTGATTTCACTGCACACCATCTGAAATGTTGTTTTGATCGTCCTAAAATTCCTAAAGTCGGTTCGAGTTTCAGGATCATTGCCTCCAAGATCTGTCTTGACCGGTTGTGTTCCCAGAGAGCAAGATCACAAGACTTATTATGTTAACTTATTATTAGAAAAAAGACCTTCTTCTAATGCAGAAACTTCCATTTTTCTTTTAAAATTTGGCGCCAGTTTATCCAGGAAGTGACTATTCTGTTCTCTTGGACTCGTTGGCTGAAAACGGTTCTTTATTCGCAAATATTTTATGCGATACTCCAGTTTTACGCATAAATTTACCTCGCATCTTTGGATGAAAACATGCTTACTGATCGCTCTGATCCACACTAGTTGAAAAAACAGCCATGTGACCTCATATGGGCAACTCATTGGTCACATTAGGCCACAATTCATTGACACCCCCCCCCCCCCAAAAAAAAAAAAACTGATTTTTTTTTCACAAAACATTTTTTATGATTTAAATTACAAAAATACAATGTGTACAATTTTTATTACGAATAATAAATGAACGAGTGTCACTCAAAGGTGTCCAGTTGTGCGCATTTCGTTAACTCAGTTAACTTTGAAACAGTTGATTAATTAATTTCCTGTAAGTTTAGGGCTTGTAATAACATTTGAACATTCATCGGAGGTCTGTTACAGTACTTTATTTGTGATTTAGTGGCAAACATACATTAAGTGTTCGTGATGGCAGGTAAATCTAACGGGGGAGCGAAACCTACACGTCGCAGGGACGCCAGCGACAACAGTGCCACAGATGTCACCGCAGACCGACATCAATCTGTAATCATTTTGATAACATGAGGAGCGGACGGTGAGCCGTGAGTATTGTACACGGAAGCTCACAGAAACGGTGCCGCGTTTACTTAATACGTTAAATATAAAAACGATTTTCAGTTAAGCTCATCGATGTACACCACGGAGTCGAGTTAATCAATAAAATCGCTTTATCGTTTTCCGACTGCCTTTCAGTACACAGAAGGAAACACTAGAGGAAAGAATTTGACACTTGGCATCTTTTACGATAATATTGGTGTTAATCATTACGATGCACGTTTCTAATGATGCAAACTACTCCTTTGTAAATAGACACACGCCAACCCATAATGCCACGTTTTTCTCGTCTTCATTTTGTTTTCAGAGTTTGATCATGCCCACACCATATACGAGCCACTGTAGAGTTCATTTGGAACCGCACGGAGACCACCTCCTCGAGCAAGTCTCGATCGCTTTTTTTTAGTCTGCTTTTGGTCCAGTTTCGCCTCAAAACAACCAAACTAAGTAGGAAAACAACCTGTAGTTCGAATGAATCTTAACTTAACAAGTCCGCTGTGAAAGCTCCCTCAGTGGAAAGAACAGAACTCATCCTAATGTGATGCACAGATTTGTCACGTTGTTTGATCTACATTATGGCTAAAAGTGGTAGAAATAACACTTTGGGACTTTTATTTTGTTTATTGCTTGCAATTTACATGTCCATGACCTCTAACCTCTCTCTCTCTCTCTCTCTCACTCTCTCTCTCTCTCTCTCTCTCTCTCTCTATCTATCCTCTGCTTGTGGCTCTCAGAATACACAGTAAGTATGATCTTCCTTTTTTCTGATCCTGCATGATCTATTTGTGGAAATTCTGGACTTTTGCTTTAGTTTTTCGGGCTAAACTTGAAGGTGTAAAAGATGAATCCTTATGTGTCCTATTTTTTTGTCAAAATCGTAGTTTTTGTACTATTTTGAGTCAGAATCAAGTAAAAAAAAAGTATGTAAATGGATTCAATTGTGAAATCTTTATTCATTTGCTTTGGTCTTTCAATTTTGGTTAAAAAATATAAACCTAAAAAACGTTTTTCTTCTTTGTACCTGTCGTTAAGCTCCACCCCTGGTAACAGTTGCCTAGTCTAAACCCTTTATTGGTTTGTAATGGCCATGTTTTGACCAGTTGTGGATTAATTAATTAAGGACTATAGAAATGGCTATTAAATATGTAAATATAAGTTTTAATATTTATATTTACTGGTAACAGTCCAAAGAACACATCATCCAAAATCAACCACATGTTTGGATTCATTTTTTCTTTAGCAATGTTAATATTTTAATAAATTACGTTACATTTTTTAATTTTGCTTTTATTATGAGCAGATGAGAGAAGCAAGGGGATTGAACAGGAAGACTGGGAACTTACCCATAAAACCACCGTAACTCCACAGAAAGTCTTTTTGATATTTTAACAAAATGGTGACAGCAGTCACTAGTTTAGAAACAGGCGTAGAAGGAGAAGATGTGTTCGTACACTCAATCATAATAGAACATTTAGCTTGTAGCATTAGCTCCTCGTAGAATTCAAACTTCCTTCCTTCAGCTATGGAAATTAAATTGTGTGCTCTCTGCATGACAATGACTCAAAACAAATGCCCAAGGAAACAAAGAGCAGCTCAATAAGAAGAACACAAGGTTCGGAGTGGACCAATCACAGTCCTTTATCCTGTGGAACATCTTTAGAGGGAGCTGAAGGTTGGAGTTGCTAAATGGCTGCCTATTACAAGATTTCTCTGACATCTTTGATTGCCAACCAGGAGTATCCAATGGTTTTAATGGAGTCAAATACTTACTTCACTTCTATAAGAGCAATTCATATTCTTTCATATTCATATTATTGACACAGTGTTAAAATCAATTATTTAAATGTGTTTCTCTTTTTTTATCCTACCATTAAATATATATACTGGTCATGTCTTTATCGAATGCTTAGTTTCCTTAATTTTCCTGAAATCCTGCGATGTGCAACTCTTGCAGTCGTATAAAGTAGTGTATTGGAAAAGGAAGCCCACCAGGTGTTTTGGTGTTTCTTGGAGACCAGATGAAGTTTCATGGAAAACTTGTTCTTATTCAACAGAGCTGCATGCATTTTAAAAACCAGGTCTCCTCCGAGTCTCATCAATACATTCATAGTAGAATCGAGACCTTTAAATGATGTGAGGTGCAGGGAACTTCTCTTGTTATCAGTGGTGAAGAACTTCCCAGTGCGCGTCATGGAAAATCATTCGGTATCGTAACGTGTTAGTGATCATCAGAAAACACTCTAGTTTTGTAGTTTTAATAAAGCTCAGCAGATATTTGATCTGGACACTAACTGTGGCGCTTTTTTAATTTTTGTTTGAGTTTTGAAGGTGTGGTGTGTAGATGAGCTCCAGCGGTGTAAATACAGCACCATGGGACAGGGCGACCCGAGTTCAAGTCCTTGCTTTTGTGGATCGTTTCCTAGTCCATTTCTGTCTCTTCAATTCACTTCCTGTATGTCATCATTGTCCTATCAAAATAAAGGAAAAAAGGCCTTAAAATCTGAGAAAGAAGACAGAGAAAAGGCTTCCCAATCGCATCGGCTTCATCAAACTGCTGAAAGTTGAACGTGGAATAAAAAGTATAATATGAAACTTCAGAATGAAACACAAAATGTTATTTAACTCTTAGAAATCAGAGGTATTTTGAGCATTGTTTACTTCTTTAAAAGTACTCTAATAAATTATATTTACATCTGTTGTTTTTTTGGGGTGATATTTTAGCATAACCCCAGCTTCTTTCTTTACAGATATTTCTTAATTACATTACACGATAATTCGCAAAAAAAAAATATCAATTTTGAGTAGTACATGTTGTTGTCTTTTTTTTACTTTAAAAATGTAAAAAATTGACAAGAGCGTTTATGTCTTATAACTAAAATCAAAAATCATAAATCCGCCAAAAATCAAGATCAAAACAATGTGAACATTTTATCAAAAGGCAAACCACCTGTCACCTAAACCCTATCACAGGTCTTGAACTTCTTTTCACCACTACATGGCACTGATTGCACCAATTTGGGCTCTGAAAAATGAAACTGAAAGACGATCACCCCTTTTCTCACATTTTGAATTGAACAAAATATCAAAACTAATAGCCTTTTTGACATTTTACACATTATATTTGTTACCTATACATTTGGTACATGCAGGGACTTCTCAGAGTTAAATATGAGTTTAGGGGTGTAGTGCTGTTTTTGTTATGTAATGTGACAGCCAAACTGAACACATTTCCATTTGAGTGTTGGCAAAAATAGATAAATTATATAAAATCCAGTTTTTCATCCATATTAAATGGTTTATAAACTTGATACTGTTGCCAACTTTTTTAAGAGATCAAAGTACTCACTCACTCTAAGTTTAAGGCCAATATTTCAAGTTGTAGGGAAACATCTTTATTATAGGCTTGAAGCCACAGAATTAGTCATGGTGGACTACTAGGTGGCGCTGCCTCAAAACTTGAGTTGACATTCAAAAAATGGCTGACAAACAAAAAATGAAACGGTCTGACTCGACAAGAGAGTCCGA
The DNA here is from genome assembly GCA_007224835.1 of Danionella cerebrum. Classification (NCBI taxonomy): domain Eukaryota; kingdom Metazoa; phylum Chordata; class Actinopteri; order Cypriniformes; family Danionidae; genus Danionella; species Danionella cerebrum. Next base: position 272,630 of record SRMA01027175.1, on the reverse strand, counting down.
ACATATGATAAATTGAAATGGAATAATAAAACAAAAATGTTTTATCTCATTACCACTAGAGCGCAATATGCTGAAACTTGGCAGACAACCTAAGATCAGGGTTATTATAACATCCAATTAGTTTGGTCTTGATACACCTAAGCGTTACCGAGACATAACTTTATGACCATTTCAGCGAGTGTTGTTCATGCAATATTTAAAAACACTGTGTTGCATCAACTTGAATTCCATAAGTTTTATTCAACATTACACATTCAACATGGTCTGGATCAAAGTTTGAAGGTAATTAAAAAATGTCTGTTAATTACCCTAATTTACAATTTCACGCAAAGCATTGCAATTGGCCTGAGCCAAGGATTAAGAGGAAACAAGATTTTCATTTTTAGATTTTACAATTCAAAAGTTATCAGCATAAACATAAGTGTATATTTGAACTAGTGGTGGCGCTACAGAGTTTTAGTTAGAGGGTCCACATTGGGTGAAATTGCTCATAATAGCCAACTGTATCTATGTGCCAAGTTTCAAACGTTTCCTGCGAGTGGTTCATAGTGCGGCCATTGACTTGAATGGCGGAAGAAGAACCGAAACAAAAACAATCGACGGCTGCTCAGCTTCACAGTTTGAGAAGGGGATTGGAAGGAAAGAGTGCAGGACGCTCATCTCAGGCCATTTGCAATAAAAGTGGCTTGTGTTTGACAAATTTGACAATATTAATGAAACTTTAGACACTTTGTGGGGAAAGCATTATGAAAGCAAGCTCAGAGCGTTCGGAGACTGTAAACGAGAAAGGTCAGCGGCAGCAGGTGGTTCAAGTGAGTATTCAGGATTAGACTTGAACATGAATCTGCGGATCTCCTACTGTCTCTTCGTGCCTTAAATCTGCAGCCAGAGTTCAACGACAGAATGCCATTATCATAGTCAACCATACGCCTGGAACAACAGGACTCCCACCATTCAAAAGAGAGCATCTTGATTCCAGAAAAGCCTAAAGGAGGGGAAAATCTGCATAATATGGCCAATCACATGAATATTTCATGGCTTTTTCCACTTCAGACAAGGAGACTTTTAGATTTTCTCTTGGGATAAAATAACAACAAATCTCTCTGGGTTCAGGAAATTTCTGCAAACATCTCGGAATGTTACTCTTTAATTAATTTCATTTTACAGAACTGCGCAAAGGTCTTGGGCAGTCAATCTTTTAATTCTTCTAGGTTACACTAACACGCAGCTTCTGAAAGATCTTCTGTGGATGTAGCTTTCTCACATCCTTCGAAGTGTAATAAGCTTGATTATCTTCCAGCCAGTGTGTCTACGATTGAACAGCCCTAACTTGAAAACCCAGACCTACGCAGTTTTTTCTGTTTCAGTTCACGACTAGGTTTCATCTCTGACCCAAGGGTAGCAGGAAGATTCAACGATTGTTTGAAGGCAAAATGCAACAAAAAAAAAGACAAAATATTGATTTGCTTTCGATTTTTCAGTTTTTCTAACATGGCATTTTGTAAATTTAATAAAAAAAAAACAATTATTATTTATATTTTTGACCTTATTCTTTGTTTTAACTTTACTTTATGAACTTGTTACTTAAAAAAAAAAATTCTGTTTCTGTCGTTTTCATCTTCTGTCTTCGTCATGTGACCTTTGGTCTCTCCCTCACTCCAGCATCTTTATTTTCCTGCTTCTTTCTTTCTTTCTTCTTTGTATTTCTCGTTTCTGTAATCTCCTTCCATCACATGTTCCCGGTCATGCTTTTATTGTTCTATGTATTAATATCTCGTACCGGCAGGCTTGGGGCATGGGATCATTCCCTTTAGTCGCAGTGAGGTCGCCATTACGAATGAGTTTCTCCGTAGCCTTTAGTTATTTTCTTCTTATAGTTGATATTAATAGTTTATATTAATGTTTTGAGAGCTCTGTCTCTCAACCTCTTGTATTAAGTTCTTAGTTTTCACTCCTTCACTCCTTTGTGTTATTTAGCTTTTCCCCTTCGTGGGCTTTTTGTGTTTGTATTTTGACTCAAGGGCATGAGTTTATTCCTTAAGCTCACTAAGAGGAATACATCACTAATATCAGTTTGAACAATAAAGTGTCAGTACAGTAGCCCAAAGTCCCAACTAGATTCAAGATTAATGCAGAACTTTTGTTTAGAACTAAACTCTAGTGCCCTCTGAAAATGAGCTGCTCTTGATTGCTAATTGTGATGTCACAAACCTTAGAATCCCTCCCATGATTCTTAGCTTTATTATCTATGTGAGCTTATGCTTATAAACTTTTGCAAAACTACACCCATAAGGAAAGTGTGGCATCAGCAGGAGCTCTGGATTATTTAAAGGATACGATTCTAGAAAGGGTTGGTTTAGCATAACCATTGTCAATTCTACAGATGTGCTCATAAGTTTACAAAATATTTTGTTTTTGTGGCATTTTTGAGAAAATATGAATGATGACGCAAAACCATTCTTCTTGTCAAAAACTTCATGTTTGAGTTCTCTCCAGAGTGCTTCAGGGATATTGAGGTCAGGAAACTGAGATCCACTCCAGAACATTCACTTTGTTCTGGTGGAATCAATGACGTGTGGGCGTGGCCTTGTGTTTTGGATCGTTGTGATGCTGGAACATCCAGGAACGTGCTGAACTTCCAAGCAGATGATGCACATTTTCCGCCAGTATCCATTGAGAACTTCTTCTTTTACTTTCGGCTGTTCCCAGTTTAGGGGTCGCCACAGCGAATCATCCTTTTCCACCTAACTCTGTCCTCAGTATCCTCTACTCTTGCACCAACTACCTTCATGTCCTCTTTCAGCACATCCATATATCTTGTCTTTGGTCTTCCTCTTGACCTCTTGCCTGGCATCTCCATCTCCAACATCCTTCTTCCAATATAACCACTATCCCTCCTCTGCACATGTCCAAACCATCTCAATCTGGCCTCTCTGACTTTGTCTCCAAAACAACCAACCTGAGCTGTCCCTCTGATGTGCTCTTCCTAATCTTGTCCATCCTCGTCACTCCTAAACTGAACCTCAACATCCTCATCTCTGCTACTTCCATCTCTGCCTCTTGTCTCTTCTTGTCTCTTCACAGTCTCCAACCCATACATCATAGCTGGTCTCACTACTGTTCTGTACACCTTTCCTTTGATTCTTGCTGACACTCTTCTGTCACACAACACCCCTGACACTTTTCTCCACCCACTCCAACCTGCCTGCACTCGTCTCTTCACCTCTTTTCCACACTCCCCGTCACACTGGACTGTTGACCCCAAATACCTAAACTCCTGCACCTTCTTGACCTCAGCCCCCTGTAACCTCACTGTTCTATTTCCCTCCCTCTCGTTCAAACACATGTATTCTGTCTTGCTGCGACTGACTTTCATTCCTCTTCTTTCTAGAGCTGACCTCCAACTTTCCAGGTTTTCCTCCACCTGCTCTCTGCTCTCACTACAAATTACAATGTCATCTGCAAACATCATTGTCCACGGAGATTCCTGCCTGACCTCATCTGTCAACCTGTCCATCACCATAGCAAATAAGAAGGGACTCAAAGCTGATCCTTGATGTAGCCCCACCTCCACCTTGAACTCCTTTGTCTGACCTACAGCACATCTCACTGCTGTCTTACTTCTCTCATACATATCCTGAACTACTCTGACGTACTTCTCTGCCACTCCTGACCTCCTCATACAGGACCATAGCTCCTCTCTCGGCACCCTGTCATACGCTTTTTCTAAATCCACAAAGACGCAGTGCAGCTCCTTCTGACCATCTCTGTACTTCTCCATTAACAATCTCAGAGCAAAAATTGCATCAGTAGTGTTCTTCCTGGGCATGAAGCCATACTGTTGCTCACAAATATCCACTTCTCTTCTTAGCCTAGCTTCCACTACTCTTTCCCAAAGTTTCATTGTGTGGTTCATCAACTTTATGCCTCTGTAGTTGTTACAACTCTGCACATCACCCTTGTTCTTAAAGATTGGTGCTAGGACACTTCTCCTCCATTCCTCAGGCATCTTCTCACTCTCTAAAATCCTGTTGAATAACTTAGACAGGAACTCCACTGCTGTCTCTCCCAGACACTTCCACACCTCCACTGGTATGTCATCTGGACCAACAGCCTTTCCACTCTTCATTCTCCCCAGAGCCTTCCTCACCTCATCCTTTCTAATCTTTCAACTTCCTGCTCTACAATATTCACATCTTCCTCCCTTCTTTCCCTTTCATTCTCCTCATTCATCCACTCCTCAAACTACTCCTTCCATCTTCTCAGCACACTCTCCTCACTTGTTAGCACCTTTCCATCTCTATCTTTAATCACCCATATCTGTTGCACATCCTTCCCATCTCTGTCTCTCTGTCTCGCTAATCTATACAATTCCTTCTCGCCTTCCCTAGTGTCTAACCTGGCATACAACTCATCATATGCTTTCTGTTTGGCCTTTGCCACCTCTCTCTTCACTCTGCGCTGCGATTCCTTGTAGTCCTGTCTACTTTCTTCAGTCCTTTCAATGTCTGAAAGCCTCTGGATAGCCTCTTCCTCTGGATGATGTCCTGTACTTCCTCATTCCACCACCATGTTTCTTTATCTTCTTTCCTCCTTCCAGCTGACACACCTAGCACCTTTCTTCCTCTCTCCCTGATCACTTCTGCTGTAGTTTCCCAGTCATCTGGAAGCTCTTCCTGGCCACCCAAAGCCTGTCTCAGCTTCTGTCTGAATTCCTCACAATATTCTTCCTTTTTCAACTTCCACCACTTGGTCTTCTTTTCAATCTTTCCTCCCCTCTTCTTCCTGACCACCAGAAACATCCTACACATCACCATCCGATGCTGTCTGGCTACACTCTCTCCTACCACTACTTTACAGTCTCTGACCTCTCTCAGATTGGCTCGTCTACAAAGGATGTAGTCTACCTGCGTACTCCTCCCTCCACTCTTGTAGGTAACTCTATGTTCCTCCCTCTTCTGGAAATAAGTATTAACTACAGCCATTTCCATCCTCTTGGCAAAGTCCACCACCATCTGTCCTTCTAGGTTCCTTTCCTTAACACCGAACCTGCCCATCACCTCCTCATCACCTCTGTTGCCCTCGCCAACATGCCCGTTGAAATCTGCTCCCACTACTACTCTCTCTCCTCTGGGAACACTCTCAATCACCTCATCCAACTCACTCCAAAATCTCTCCTTCTCTTCCAACTTACAGCCTACTTGTGGAGCATAACCACTCACTACATTCAACATCACCCCTTCAATTTCTAACTTCAAACTGATCACCCTGTCTGACACTCTTTTCACCTCTAAAACATTCCTCACAAACTCCTCCTTCAGGATCACTCCTACCCCATTTCTCTTCCTATCCACACCATAGTAAAACAGTTTGTATCCTCCTCCAATACTACGCGCTTTGCTACCCTTCCACCTGGTCTCCTGCACGCACAGAATATCTACCTTCCTTCTCTCCATCATGTCCGCCAGCTCTCTACCCTTCCCTGTCATTGTACCAACGTTAAGAGTCCCTATTCTCAGATCTATACTCCTGCCTTTCCTCTTCTCTTTCTGTCGACGAATCCTTCTCCCTCCTCTCCTTCTTCGACAAACAGTAGTCCAATTTCCACCGGCACCCTGTAAGTCAACAGCACCGGAGGCGGTCGTTGTTAACCCGGACCTCGACCGATCCGGTATGAAAATCGATTTGGTGACTCGCATATTTGGTTTTTGGCATTTTTTACGCCGGATGCACTTCCTGACGCAACCCTCTCTATTTATCCGGGCTTGGGACCGGCACAGAAGTCACTGGCTTGCAACCCCTGTGGCTAGATTCTCCATACCCTACTACACTATGCCTAAAATAAATCTTCATATTTCATAATTTTATATGTTGATTCAGTACATAGTCATCCTCGTCATCCTCAATCTTTAGGTGTAGATATCACCAGCTTTGTATCATCAAATTCCAGCAATATACAACTGGTGGGTTATTATTTTTATTGTTTTTTTTTCATAGCAGCTAATGGCATCATTCTAACAATCAAAACTTGTGCAGCAAGAAAGTGGATGCATTCGCTGGTTGGTTCACAGTGAAATGAGTCATTTCCAAATGTTTCAGAACATTAGTAAAATTCCAGCTAAAAAGCATTTTTATTTATTTATTTTTATTTCATCAAGTATCTGTTGGGGAAAAAAATATAAATAGTGAACTGCCCTTCACCCTCAAACTAACCTACAATACAAAAAGACTCATGATGTCTATGAGTGTGCTACAAGTGAGGCCAGTAGAAGATCTCTGAGATTGATCTCAGAAATGAAGATGAATCCAACTAATTTATTAAATACTGGTTGTTTTAATTTTAGTTTTTCCTGTTCATTCCATTAGGATATAAACACTCCCTGCATCAAGACTGAAAATGTCAGCGATTTTGGAGATGGGGAGAATTGTGAGTTCGAGACGGTGTTTGTTTTGAAAGACTTCCAGGCTCCTGAGTACAGCTACCTTTATAAGAATGACAGCCGTATCCTGGGGCCTCCTGCTGTGATGCACTGTGCCAGTAAAGGAGAGGTAAAACTTGAAAAAAAAATCACACAAGCTCACACAGATTCAAAGCTATCTATTCTGAATTGGTTCGAGGCATGACATCTAGGATTGTGCAAAAAAATGTTATTCTTCTATGTGGCGGGCTTGGCTATGGTTACATAATAGGAATGTAACAGTTAACTCATTGTTTAAAATATACCTTGCATGTTATGGCTGATGGCCTTGAAAAAATAATTTAGTTTTGTGATGAGGAAAAAAACTATCTGTGTCCAAGTAGACAAATAGAGAGGTGAAGGGAAGGAAAAAATGTGTTGAAGCAATTGGGTTAGCATTGGAGAGGATTATGACACAAATGATTTAGAAATGTGTGGGAAATTCACAAAGAGTGGACTGCAGTTGCTTGACAAACCACTAACCATAGACGTATGCAAGACATTGGTTTTAGCTGTTGCCTTACTTGTCAAGCCACTTTTGGAATTGAAAATTTTCCTGGAATTCCAAGTTTGAATTATATGTAAGATTATTTGTTTCTTGTCAGAATTAATCTTGTGCCATAGACCATTGTCTGCGTCTTTTATCAAGAGTCTTCAGTTTCTAATTGTGATTTGACATATACCAACAATGTTTTATTCTTCATGTCCTGCTCCACAGCCTCTTCCCTTCTCCTCCAGGCCTCTCTACTCAATGACCATGCTCAACTTGTCACTCTGCTTCACTGGTTTCCGTAAAAAAGACGAAGTAGTGAGTTCCAGTTTGTTCATCAGATTGAAAATTTCTCATATTGCGTTCCTCGAATCATCACTTCTTTTCTGCAGGTCAGCCTGGTGAATCTCGTTCATCATATGGGTGGCACTATCAGAAAAGATTTCGATAGCACCAAAGTCACTCACCTCATCGCCCGTTCCACCCATGGTGAAAAGTACAGGGTATGCCCACCTTCATGCTCTACATTAATTGGGGATATTTGGATGAAAAGTTATGCTTTAACTAGGAAAACACAATCACAGTGCTTGCTCAGTACTTTCTCTTTTAGCCAAGTTTTGATGAGGATAGTTAATTAGGGGTGTAACGGTACGCTAAAATCGTATTCGGTTCGGTACAGTGTCTTGGAGAGCTCGGTTCGGTTAATTTTCGGAACAAATCAAAAAGAACTTACAAAATTTTTATTTTGAAAAGCTGCCAAAACACAATAGAATTCTTGCACTCTTAGAATAAATTGCACTCTTTATAAAGAAATACACATTTTTTTATATAAAAAATTAAATACTGCAACTAGTTAGGACCTGAAAACTTTTAACACTAGCAACAGCTTCAGCTTATATATCAACCAAACTAACTATTCAAGTTTTAGGCTAAAAAGATTAACCTATCCACATTTTCTGAAGAGAACACAGATCTGGTTGCAGTGACAATATCTCCAGCAGTAGAAAATGTTAGATGT
>SRMA01027175.1:225137-257947 GCA_007224835.1 Danionella cerebrum | reverse complement strand
TTCGTCAACTCTTGTGATTGTGAGGTTCATGTTTTGTTTATGCAGTGTTTTATAATGAACGGTGTTCATTTTTTTAAAATTCATTATTAAAATAGTATTTTCTTCCATCAAGCACAAAAAAAACAAAAGGGTTTAAAAAAACATCTATGCGCCTGCAAACAGTTCTAACGTTTGAGAAAGAAGCTGAGAGGAAAAGGTGTTTTAAAACGGGATCTTGCCTGTGTGTCCCTCATTTACCGCAATCTCCCTTAGCGCGCATCCAAACAAATAGCTAGAACGCGCCGATAAACTCTAATCTGCCATATTTTCTATTTACTTTCACTGTCCAATAATGTCTACGATCATTCATTCTATTTATGCGAGTGAAGAGCCAGAGGATGCGTTTTTCTTTGGCTAAAAGTACTACCATATGAGCTCACTAGCGCCTCCAATCCCCCACAATCGTAATTGCTTTGTTTGCAATTCATGTCATATGATCAGTGGCCCTCTAATGCACAACACAACACAAATCAACTTTGTGCGCACACTATTGCAAATCAAAAACAGCTATTACGAAGAACGCGGTAGTCCATTTACAAATGATTGGGGTTCGTAAAGCGGGGAGGCAAAATGGCTCTATAGCGCCCCCTAATACGTTTGAGCTTATAGTGACCAAACAGATTGTCATAGGCAAATGAAATTCATCACATATGTGTAGGGTACCAAGACTTAAATATAAGTAATGTAGATTGCGTTTTTCAAAATCGACAGGAATTTGGCATTTCGCAAAAACCTCAATGGCCACTTTTGCTTGCGTTATAAGTCAACAAACTCCTCCTTTATCTATTCATCTCCAAACCCCATCAATCTAATCCATTAGGGATATAAGATGGTTTTTTTGACTTTGTTAACTATCAAAAAAACCATACTATAAACTATAAAGGCTTTCGAAATTCTACATTTGGCCATAAACAGGAAGTCGTTAATAAATCAATGTCTGCTTGGTAAAGCCAAAATATTGTTGTTCGTCTGGCAAAAAAAAACGCATCCAAACTGGTCTGCCTCTGGTTGCTACATGTTTCTAGACTGGTTCCACTGAAAGAATTCTGGGAAATCACTGTGAATGCTGGGAACTGTTTCATTGACTTAACATGGGGTCAAACTTTATGAAACTTAAACTAAGAACCACATAGAAATATGTTTATGTTAATCATAAAAATTACTTAAATGTTATATGAAACCACTAACAACTTCTTAGCAACCAAACTGTTTACCCTAGCAACCACTTTTACACATCTATATCTCAGCTTAGCAAAAAAAATGGGACATGGGGGTTGATTTATATCACTCAAAGAGGCATGGGGACATTGTATGTCAATGACACCTCCATAGCAACCAGACTGAATACCATAGCAACATTTCCATCTCAGCTTAGGAAATTCATGGGTGTTAGTTTATATGACATTTTAATGTTAATGTTTGTGTACAAACGTCAGCCTCTAGTTAATACTCATTATTGTTATTTTTCAGTCTATCATTTTTCTGAAATGCTCTGTATCCTTACTGGGACCATTTGACTGATTTAAAAAATTGATCTGGGATGGTGATGTGAGTACGTTTGGCTTGAAGATTTGGGAACTATGAAAACACAACTAAATGCATCATGAACTATAAAAATACATTTCTTTTTTGGGAAATCTATCAAGAGAATCAATTGATATCACATTACCCCTGCATTTCATAACCCTGCTCTTGTGCTCTACTGATGGGTTGTCTGTCATAATGCTCCGATTATAAATTATTAATGTTCAGCTAATGGATCTCAAAGGGTAGAGATCAAGAGAAGAAAAGACTCAGTAGAGTGGACTGCAGGAAATGCACTGATTAACCTCCTTCCACTAAATAAAGCCCCAGCTGCCCCCCAGAAGCAATCACATTAGCACATAAGGATCATCAGGCCCATTAGCAGCTCCTGCACAGCACACTGAGAGCACATATTCTAATGTAATTGATAGATCTAACTACTACTCCCGTTACAAGTATGGAGTTAGTTGGTATGTTATCCATCGCTTGAGCCTCTACGGTCAGAAAATCAAACATTCGGCAGAGCCACATTTACTTAAAACATGCTCTCTCTCTCTTTCTCTCTCTCACACACACTCACCAACAATCTTACTGAATAATTTTGTGATCACAAGACCTCTTCTATATCTGAATAGATAGATAAAGTAGATGATGGTAATAGAACACCTAAAGCTGTGTGCATTTCAATATTATTTCTTTCCCTCCCTCTTATATTGAGAATTTGATCCTGTTGGCTTTGATTTTAAGGTTGACAAAATAAAATTCTCAAGCATTATTGCAATTTCTACCATAAAGCTATTAAACCTTGAAAAGCTAACATATTGTTATGTAAATGTCATCCTTTCTTCTCCAAGACGATTCAAGATACAACTACCAAACCTTGCAGAGATATCCAAACTGGTTTGACTAAAGGAATTCTGGGAAATCTCTGAGAACGCTGGACAATTTTCATCTTAACATGCGGCCAAATTTTATATCAAACTGAGAATCTTCAAAATCACTACACGTCCGGAGGTTAACAGTCGGTGCAAGGGCAAACCAATCAATGTTTGGCTCTAGAACGGGTTAATATTTACCATCAACATAATAGCCATTGAAAATAAATAAAATGATGAGAGAAAAATGTGGATTTGATGGCTAGCAACCAAACTGTTTACCCTAGCAACCACATTTTCTGAACTGGATCTCACTTTGGTATATGATCGGGACAAAGGGGTTGGTTTAAATCAAGTATTGTTACAAAGGCAACATTATATGGTCACTGACCCCTCCTTAGCAACCAGATTGTTTATCATAGCAACCACATTTTCTGAACTCTTTCAATTTGGCATATGATCGAGACATAGGGGTTGGTTTAAATCATGTATTGTTACAAAGGCAACATTATATGGTCACTGAACCCTCCTTAGCAACCAGATTGTTTATCATAGCAACCACATTTTCTGAACTCTATTTCACTTTGCTATATGGTCGGGACATAGGGGTTGGTTTAAATCATTTATTGTTAAAAAGGCAACATTACATGGTCACTGACCCCTCCTTAGCAACCAGATTGTTAACCATAGCAACAAACTTGGCACGTCTCTATCTCAGCTTAGGAAACTATTGAGAAATTGGGGTAAGTTTATGTGAAATTAGCCTTAACTTTAGCCGTCTTGGTAAATAGTAACACCAATAAAGTTAATATGGAGGTGACACAGCAAATCAGATCTTAGAGTGCATGTAGACACACTTTGTGCACTGCCTAACGAAAAAGCTTTGTCGGAGAGCCTTTAGTTTTGATTATGGCAAGTATTCACTATGGCATAGTTTTGAAAACGTCACTGTATTTTTTTTCATCACGTTTTGTATTGAGTCTAAGACATTGCATTGATGATGGTCTGAGTAAACATTCATAAATCACTAACATTCTCCCTCTTTTTCCAGGTGAGACGTTTTCTGAGAACTTCAGCCATCTTGAGCAGTGCCAGCCGTGCACGCCATGCTCTGACCTCATGCGTATGCTAACGCCCTGCACGGACGCCAACAACGCAGTGTGTGTCTGCGACTATGGCTTCTACTATAGCAAGGTGACTGGTCGCTGCGAGGCCTGTACGATCTGCCCCATTGGGAAGGGTGTGCTGACACGCTGTAATTTCGAAAATGACACATTGTGTGAGGAGTGCGACGACGACTCGTTTTCTGATCAAGAGACGGCTTTTGACCCCTGCCTGCCCTGCACAATGTGTGAATTGCCAGAGCTGGAGTTGAGAAGCTGCTCTCCTGTCAGTGACGCCGTATGCCGAGGTAAGAGATTGGAGAAACTGTCCTACCTACTATTATCAGTTGATTTTATATATATATTATGAACCAATCACACCCTGGTGATACCAACACTCACTCACTGACAGCCCAGTCCAAGTTCTACCCTTCAGATCTTCGCCCTCCAGTCGGTTTTACTCATTTCACATGAGATGAAGTGGTCTCCCAGTTCTGATGTTAATACTGAAAACCCCTCCACACAAAGTATACAGCGCTGTCCATAATTATTGTTAGCCCTGTGTTAAAAGCCTTAAAATAAATTCTGTTTTTATTGCAGAAGCATGTTGTCACACTGAAAATTGTAGAAAAAATTAACATGAATAAATATCCCTGACTAACAATACATTTTTAAAATAAAATAACCTATTCCACAATTATTGGCACCTAACAATTCCAAGAAAATAAATGTTTTAAGTATATTTAAGTATTTCTGTAATTTCTACAGTAGTTTACAAAGTTGATCTAGGAACATTTCATTAGTAATTGATCACTTCCTGTTTCCCTGGGGAATAAATATAACGTAACACAGAGGCATTTCTCTTCTCCACTCTTCAACATGGGAAAGACAAAGAAACACACGGTTCAAGTTCGACAGGTGTGTGTCCTTCACCAGTCAGGCAATGAGTACAAGAAAATAGCCCCCTGCCTTCACCCTCTTCTCAGGGTCACAACGTCTCCGAAACAACCCTCAGACCCCATCTTCATGCCAACAGGCTCTCAGGAAAAACATTTTCTCTGTCACAATCATAAACACAAACATTTGTAGTTTGTTAAGCGCTACTGGGGCTTCAACTGGGAGCATGTTATTTGGTCAGATGAGAACACGACAGAGCTTTTTGGCAACAAACACTCTTAAGTGGGTACAGCGAAACACAAAAGATGAGTCTGCAGAAAAGCATGTCATGCCAAATGTGAAGTATGGAGGAGGATCGATGATGCTGTGGGGCTGTTTCTCTTCCAAAGCCCCTGGGAACCTTGTTAGGGTGCATGGCATCATGAATGCTTTGAAATACTGTTTGTTCCCTTTTTGGGGTTACAGGGGTCTGCAGGTGCCTATTACATTGGGCAGGAGGCGGGGATACACCCTGGACAGGTTGCCAGGGCAACATTCACTCACACATTCACACCTAAGGGGAATTTAGATTATTCAATTAACCTAATCGCATGTTTTTGGCATTGTGGGGGAAACCGGAGTACCCGGAGGAAACCAACGCGAGCACGGGGAGAACATGCAAACTCCTTCCATGAAGGTCGAACCGACAACCTTCTAACTGGAAGGCCACAGTGCTACCCACAGTGCCGCCCTTGCAGAAAATTTCAAAGCAAACTCTGGTGGAAAGCTGAAAATGGGTAGTTACTGGGTCTTTTGGCAAGATAATGACCCAAAACATGAGGCCAAATCTACACAGAATTGGTTCACCACACACAGAATCAAGCTCCTCCCACAGCCATCCCAGTCCCCAGACCTCAACCCCATTGAAACCTGTGACGTGAGCTGAAGAGGAGAGCGCAGAGGAGAGGAGTCCGGTCACTGGATGATTTAGAGACGAAGATCTCTCTTTCTGTGTTCTCGAATCTTCTAAAACAGGGGTGTTCATTACGTCGATCGTGATCGACCGATCGATTGCGGTGTGAAATTGAAACAATATCAGCCGATCATTCATCCCGTCACAGTTCAGTAAAGTTAGCTGCAGATTCACGGATTCGGTTTTCTCTGCTCAATAGCTCGAGACCAGAATGTTCTTAGTAAACAAATAATACCTATTTTAATCTGTGTTATGTAGCGGACAAACTACAAAATGTTTTTTATCAAAACAAGTTTCCCTCGGCATTCGCAGAAACACATTACCGTCTATGAGCAACCCGCTGACATGGAATCGCTTAGGGACCGTCTGCAAATGACCAGATCCAAAATATGTTTTACCCAGAATATGCTTCATAACTTCATTCTAAATTACTCTATTACAACCAAAATCAAGCAACACGCCACTCCTCACCTGTATATTGTACTGCATGACTCAGTTTCAATAAATATTGAAACATTTATTAGAGCATCATTTTTATTCTTGATTATTTGGATCAAAGCTCAATTGCTCCCATAAAAATCACTCTATTACCACCAATAGGTCACACACAACTGTTCTAATGATTCACTTCAGTGCAAGTCATCAAATTAAACTCAGGTTATTACAAAAAAAATATAAATAGTTTATTATTATGTGTGTTTTGTCAATTCTCAATAAAGTTGAAAATAATTGTTTGTTGATTGATGTAGCAGGTAGATCACTTTGACTCCGTCATTTTAAAAGTAGCTCGCAAGCTGAAAAAGTGTGAGCACCCCTGGTCTACAACTTTAGATTAGCTGGTGTTTTGTTGGGGTCGTACAAAGTACTAAACATCAGGGGTGCTAATAAGTGATTTGATGTAAAACAGTGTACAGTGATGAAACAGCGAAACAACCTTTATCATTTCTGCAAGCAAAGGAAGCTACACTAAGTGCAGGAGCACTCTAACCTTTTAAAATGCATCCTCGCTTGTAAATTGCTTAAAGCATTCATGCAATCTACTTTAGCATCTGTACTATGACTATAATACACATCATGTTGTACAAACTGTACATCAAAGCGCACTTTGTTTGAGGAAGATTTGAAAAGCGCAGTATTTTCTGCATGGCGTCAGTGAGTGTCCAGCAGAGATTGTGTTCTTTAATCATTTCGGACAAGGAAAATGTGTTTGTCAGGACACACGCCTGATGTTTATCTGTCAATAATCGTCAGGAGATTTTCTCTGACCCCATCTGACCTCTTGCCTGGGCATTAACTAAAAGGCCAAAGGTGACGGGTCACAGGTTGCTACCGATCTCACTTTTCCCTGTGCTTGGTATAAACACGGGAACCTCAAAAAGAAAGCAAATTAAGATTTTAAGGAAGTCAGGTGTCAGATGTAGCTTTATCTCCTTCTTAGTAGCCTTTGAGGATTTATTGTTTTTTTTGTTTTTTTTTAAAGAATCAGATTCAGTAAAGTGGACACAGCGATACGTCGAAATGATGGAACCCAGATGCCCTCGAGAGCATTTTTAGCGGACTTAAGCAGTAATGGGGATTCAGACTCTTGTGCGTTTCCTTTTTTGATCCGGTCCCTTCAGAGCAGTGACGATTCACAAGTAAACCTGGACACATTCATTACTTTAATAGAACTTTTTAGTAAATAAAGCCATTTTTCATGTCTTTAAAGATTACAAAAAAACAATTCCTGACAAAGGTCTTGTCGTTTGTGTAAAATTGACCTTAAACGTATTACCAATCAAGATTTCCTACAAGAAATGGCTCGTTTTAATCCAAGCATCTTTTGAAATAACATTTTAGTGCAAAACTAAACTCTCAAACGGTATTCTAATATTCACAGTTTGGTAAAGCCCCTTTTTGCAAAGACATAAGTGTTGTCTCCTCGTCATAGACCTCTGAAAACATGCCTGAGATTCACCCTGAGAATAAAGTGTTGATTATCAAGAGGCTGAAAAGCAAGACACCTTCTCGGGATCAAGTACAGAGGCAAAACAAGGTTTGAAGATACTGGAGATGTTTTTGGACAAGCCGAGGTCAGGCAGACTCTGAAAGAAACTGCTCGAGAGGATCGTTTGTTAGCCCAAAAATTCAAACTCAAAATGGCCTCCATGGTCAAATCAGTTCCCGGAAACCAGCACTAAACAAAAGACAATTGAAAAATTGGGTGGTATTTGCCAAGGCCCACAGAAATTAATTTGTCAGATGAAGCTTCTGTGGAAATACCCAACACTCACTGTAAAAAATCCAGGAGACCAACTAGAGGCCGCATGGATCAGGTTTGTTGGTGGAATGGTCTGGGGTTAAATCCAGTATGGGGGTGTGAGAGAGATCTGCAGGGTGGAAGGCAACATCAATACTCTAAAGTACCAAGAAATCTTAGCTACCTCTTATATTCCAAACCATAAAAGAGGACAAATTCAGGGTAGTGTTCCATCACATACTTCCTTCTCCATATCAAAGTTCCCCAAGGTGGAGAAGATCAAGATGCTCAAGGATTGGCCAGCCCGATCACCAGACCTAAACATCATTGAGGTTGTTTCGAGTAGGATGAAAGATGAAGCATGGAAGATGAAACCAAAGAATATTGATGAACTCTGGGAGGCATGCAAGGCTGCTTTCTTTGCTTTTTCTGATGACTTCATTGAGGAATCCTTGCCAAAACGCATGAATGCTGTTCTTCAAAGTCATAAAAGATATTAAATTTGAACCTCACACATCATTACTGTATAGTCAACTTTTTAACATTTCCTTCTAGACTAAATGATACATCTTTTTTCTGAGAAACAACATTTTTTCAAAGCATTAAACATCATTTGGGAGGGTTTTAGCTTTTCATACGAGCTTGGTGGCATGATGGTCAACAGCAGGTGCTTCTAGAAAATAGATAAGCGGGTTCGTAGATAGTACGAACAACTGTAAAAAACTATTTTGACGAGTAATTAATTTTAAGAGATTTGTTCTTGTCTTTGTATGTCTGCGCAAGCATACAGAGAACCTTTATGGGCCAATATTCCTCCCTCCCAAAGCTAAAGATTTATCATCCTCCGTTTCGACTCTTTAACTTTGACCTCTGCATCTGCGCACCACAATGTCTGCCTTGAGAGTGAGACGCCCGTCTGCAGTGACAGAAATAATCAGTCTCTCTCTCTCTCTCTCTCTCTGACAGTGAGTTGTGTCCATTCATGAACACGGCCTGTCTCGCAGCTGCCCGCACTTCTTTGGCATGTGCCCTATGACATTGTCGCCTGTACCGATTGGCTGTTTTTGGCATTACACACAGCTTTGGCCTGATGTGTGGGATTGGGGGTCTTGGGGTTGGTAACCCAGAGTGTGCCTCAGTTTTATTAGATTTCTTTAACGTCTGGGCCAGTTGTTTTTTTTTCCAGCTCATCCTCAGCCGTATAATTGGTGCTGCATCGTTGAAATTCCAAAACGTAGAGCGCGGTATTTTCTGGTCGTTGTGTTTTTTGGTGGCTGAATTTTTCCGAGAATCTTTTCAGTCGTGAACAATTATCTTGTATTCCTTTATCTCACAATCTTAACCCCAATGACCCAAGTGTCAAGGTTCACATGCTGCAATTCGTGTTCAGATGACATCACTGCCGGCGATGACATCATTGATCGTCGTGCATGGAAGTTGACCAGTTAAATATGAGAAAAATGGGAAGTAGGATAAAAATATTACAAAAAAAAAACAATTGTGTAAAAGAGATTAAAATGCTAACCCGCTAAATCAATGAAATGATCAATGCAAATTTCATTCAGATTGCTGGTAAATGCACCAAAGAAAGGAGATGACAGTGTTTTGTGCATGAGAAAATCAACAGCATTCTGTCAGAACACTCAGCAAAAACGCAACAATGGTTAATAGAGTTTCCCTGTTTTAAATATTTGAAATAACATACAAATAATAAAAACAACCAACACAGCATTGATGAACATGTTTAACCTACAGGATTTTTTTTTCAAAGTTTATTGATATGGGTAGAGCTCTGTAGCTCACCCATTTTTGTGCAAAACAGGTGCACAATTGCCCCCCCTCCATGAATTTTCAGTAAAATTGAGAATAAATTTTTTTCCAACACTGGCTTGCTCCTTGTTGCACAAACAGTTTAAACATGTTTTTATTATTAGTTTTTTTTTTTTATTTAATGGCCTCCATATCAATTATTGTATTAACACCTAGTTCAGGTCACACATCACTGTTCTAATGCATAACCTGTTACAAAACCTTTTTGTTAATTTTAAAAATTGTATTTTTGCAAAAAAAAAAAAAAAAATGCTTCCTATATAGTTTCCGTTCTAATTCTTACCATGCAGCCAGTCAAATGTCTAGTCGCCCACTCGTTTTTCTTAGCATAATTTAATACAATTACTGGTTAGTTCCATAGTAAAACGTGTTTAAAACATATTTCAGAACATTGAAAATCAGAACACATGTGTTCTGAACTATTGTTCAGGTTGTTTTCAGTTATTTATTCCTAAATGTTGTGTGTTATATAATACATTTTTAGTTTCTGCTCATCTTCTGCTCTTCTTTAGTTAAATAAATTAGCATTTTTTTATTTAGCTTTTGCCCTGCGATGGACTGGCGAACGGTTCAGGGTGCACCCCTGCCTCTCACCCAATGTGTGCTGGAGATAGACCCCCGGCAGACCCCCGTGACCCCCAAAAAAGGGAATAAGTGGGTTGAAAAAAATTTATGAATTTACCTTTTTTTATTGAACACAATGCATAGAGTAAAGTTAAAATAAATAAGTAAACAAATAAATACAAATATTGCTCAAAACATGCTAGTGTAATTAATACCTTGGGTCATGGGATTATTTAACCAACACAAACCAATAATCACCCCTTGCCGCCTAATAAAAGCTTTTGTAAAATGTTTATTGGATTTAACTAAACATGTAAATCAAAAAGCGTTGACAGATGAGATATTCTTGTCCTTACACCCTACAGGACGTCACTAAAGATCAATGCAGGCAGCAAACAGCATTTCTGCATTAGCACTTAATTAAATCAAGTCGTAGAAAGCACTGATTGAAGGTCAGGTTTCCTTGTCATTAAGATCTGATTCAGAGCAAAGGAAGAGATTGTCAACTTAGCCAAGATTACCTCGGATAAATCTTCCCTCTCTTATCAGCTAGTTCCCTAGTCTATCTCTGTTAACATGATACAGATTGTTGGATTTGTAGCGCCAATTCTTGATCGGTAGCTGGCAAAGGATTAAAAAGAGAAGGAAAGAGTTGTGGCTGAACATCTGAAGCAAGAAAGAAAGACAGATGTGTATCAGGAGACACAGATTTATCGGCAAGTGGGAGAAAGCATATGTACAGAAGCGTTTGTGGTCGATAAAAGAGATAGAGTTCCACCGCTGCACTCTCAGGTTACTCACGCTGACCTTTTGTGAGGAGGATCACATTTTGCCGCAGAGAACACACACGAGCACACAATCCAAGAGCTCCAGCGAGCCCTGCCCTAGTGTTTATCCCAGTAGAATTACAAAGTGTATAGAGGAAATCCCATCCTCACACTTTCATCATTTCATTCGAGACTAGTCGCCTTTACATCCTCAGATTTAATCTTCTCATACGTTTATGGGTTCAGGCTTTATGTAAGATGACTTCAGGCAAGTCATTGACAGACTTTATCCTCGTAGACTGCAAAATGTGTTCCGCTGATCAACATTTGGGGTTTTTATTTTTGGTTTCAAAAGTCGAGAGCCATGTTCTGTCCAAAAGAACAAAATCATTAGTTCCTGAAAAACTGGTGGCAAACATCAAAAGAAAGTTTAGGTGAATTTCCTTCAAATCCATGTGAACTAAGTAAGGGTTTGGTTTAGAGTCTACGGGTCATTGTGTCCACGATAATTGATGCGCGATAAAGGGAAAACGACCGGATAACAGGTCACTGCAAACTATAATCATACACACATTTAACCTACAGGATTTTTTTTTACAGTTTATTCATATGGGTAGAGCTCTGTATTGCACCAATGTTTGAGGAAAACAAATACACAATAGCCCCCTTTGATGAATTTTCTGTTAAATTGAGAATAAACATTCTTACAAACACTGGCTTGCTCCTTGTTACACACTCTTTTTCAATCATGTTTTTATTATTAGTTTTTTTCTTATCAATCACTGTATTGTCCATTAATACCACCACATCACAGTTTATCTTACTCGGCTGTGCGCATAATTTTTTATGGTTTTCTCTATCACTTAAATTGACGTTTGAAAAAAATTTATTATGCCACTGTCTCCTCCATAGCAACCGGACTGTTTTCTGGTGCAACCATTTTGGCTAATCTCTATCTCAGCGGAGGAAAATCATAAAAACATGGGATTAGTTTATTTTAGACAATTTGACTTTGGGGAACATTTAACTAAGTCACCCTCCCCACCATAGCAACCAGACTGTTTACCTTAGCAACAGACTTGGCACATCTCAGCATAGCAAAAATCATACAGACATGGGATTGGTTTATTTTACTTAAATTGACATTTGGGAACATTTTTTAATGCCACTGTCCTTTCCATAGCAACCAGACTGTTTTCCATAGCAACCAACTTGGTACATCTCTGTCTCAGCATAGCAAAAGTCATACAGACATGGGATTGGTTTATTTTACTTAAATTGACACTTGGGAACATTTTTTAATGCCACTGTCCTTTCCATAGCAACCAGACTGTTTTCCGTAGCAACCAATTTGGCACATCTCTACTTCAGCTTAGGACAATCATAAAGACATGGTTTATCTTACTTAAATTGACATTTGGGAACAATGTATTATGCGACTGTCCCCTCCATAGCAACCAGACTGTTCCAATTGGGCATACCTCTATCTTGTTTAGGAAAATAATTGAGAAAAGGGGTTGTTTTGTCACTAATTGTGACATTATTACAATAAGTGACAATTATTACAAGCCAACACAAGTTTATATGTTAAATATAAAATCACCTCGCTGCACCACCAGCAGAACCATGTCCTTGAAAAGGAATCAGCATGATCAAGAAAATGAATGAATGAAATAATTATTGGTAAATAAGTCAAATGATTTTAAAAACGTACAATGTTTCGAACATGTTTTTCCTGCGGTCAAGTTAAGCACTTTTACATCGGAGTCTATGGGAATCTGCTCACTACTGACACCATCCTCAAGTGGTCAGTTAACAAATTGCAGCCAATTCTTGTAACTCATCAAGAAGGAAACTTGGCTATACGCCGTATCGTTCTGTCTTCTTGTTATTCTTTCACATTCATCACATTGTTCCTTTGTTCCAAATGCATCACCTAAGCCACTTAGTGAATAAAAAAAAAACACTCAAGACATAATATCACGATTGGATGTAGATGGACTCAATCAGTGCTCGGGGAATTTACTACATTAATTAGTTAGGTGGACATGCAACCCTGCTTTCTTTATACGATCATGTGAGCTAATCAGCAGCTTTTTTAGTCAAATTTCCCACTGGTTCTTCTCATACTGCACGATACCCAAGGTTTGTTCAATTTTAGACCAAAGATATCCAAACATGCTCAAAGACGCAGATAAAGGAGCAGTAGGCCGAGCATTTGAATCCTGTAAAATTGTCTTTATGAAGTCTACTCTAGGTCGGCCATGCATGAAAGAGATGCGACAGAGATAATGAAAAAGAACGAAAGTAATTCTGACTCAGAGGAGTAACAGAGACATGCACTGGGGGAGTGAGGGGTTTGTTTCCCAACAAAGAACATCTCTGTCATGAAGGGGTCTGGTGTCTCTTCTGCAGTGGGTCAGTGTCTGTCAGGATATGGATGGACGTATTGTTGAGCACTTGGTAGATGGGGGAAAATAACATGGGAACCGAAAATTGTAATTATATAGTTGTTTAAAAGCAAACACAACTTACACTCTCAATGTGAGATTATAATTTGGTTTTTATTATTAATACGAGTTAAGCCTCTTAAGAGCAAAGTCAATTTTGGTCTAAGCTTGTCTGCTTTTAAAAGAATTAATAAAGAGATCTGTGTGTTGATCCAGGGAGCTTACGAATTCACCGTTTCCACACGTTTATTGTATTAAAATCACATTTCCTTTTGTTAGTTATTGAAAGCTCATTCAGTGGACTCCTGGCAAAAAAAGAAAGAAAAAATAATCTAGAGTTGAAAACCAAATGATTAGACACACTGAAACATACCCAAAGCATTATACTCCCACCACCGTATTTCACTGTGCCTGCAAACAGGAAACATCTCTATGGACAAAACCCTCTATTTTCAATTCCAGTTTGCACCACTTTACCCAACTTTATTCAACTTTAGCAAACTTTATTCAACTTTATTCTGGCTAAGACTCAACTCTTCTTTAGAAGAAGTGTCTTTCTTGAAGATCCAACCTCGCAGTGCATTCCTGTGCAGGGTTATGACTGTAACTTGATTTGTTAAGCACATTTAAAATACAACAAGTTGACCAAAGTGCTGTATAGAATCAAAGTCCCCCGAGAATAAAAGACGAGTAAACCAGCAAAACAGATTAAAAAGCGGTGCATTATATTAATAATATATATGTATAATTATGATAATGTAAAAACTCACAGCTGTATAAAATGCTGATGAAAAAAAGTGGCTGTTTAAAAAAGATTTAAAAACAGATAATGATGGGGCCTGTTTAATGTGCAGAGGCAGCTCGTTCCATAGCCTTGGTTTTGATACTGCAAGGGCCCCATCACCTCTGAGTTTCCGTCTTGTTTTCAGGATGTTCATAAGCAGCTTTTCAGCCAATCTGAGCGACCGTGTCAGAGTCTAAGTGTCTAAAAGTCAGAGCATTTACATTTATAAGCAAAAAAAAAAAAAAAAGAAGTTTAAAATGGATTCTAAAATCTGCAGGCAGCCAGTGAGGAGAAACAAAGAATTGGGGCAATGTGCTCATATTTCCAAGAGCCAGTTAAAAGACGAGCAGCAGCATTTTGGATAAGCTGCAATCAAGAAACAAATGCCTGGCTGATCATGTAATAGAGTCCATTGCAGTAGCCCAGTCTAGTTGTGATGAAGGTATGGATCCGAGTTTCAAAATGCTTTTTTAGTCAGGAAAGCTCTCACTTTTTGTAACCGCCTCAGACGAAAGAAACTGACCTAATCTGTCTGTCTACCAACAGATCTGCGTCCATTTTAAAACCAAGATTTGTAACCTTTGATTTGGCGTAGTGTTTAAAATAGCAGTGGAATGCCATTCTATGTTTCCTGAGAATAGAGTCAGAGTAGAGAAAAAAGAACTGGGCCTAAAATAGACCCATGTGGGACCCCACTGGTCAAAGGAGCAGAAGAAGAACGGTATTGGCTCTAGTGATTGTCTTCATTGAGAACCATCAATTCCTTGGCTTAGTTCTTCACCAGGGGCTTTAGAGTTGTTCTTGGGGATTTAGGATTTATCTCAATATTTTTCTTTCCGAAGAAGTTGAAATCTTTTGCTTCCTGCCGTCTTGGTCTCTTCTGTGTTGGTGTCTTTAAACGTCTTGATGATGCTTCTCAGTGAAGTTCTTGACATTTGGAATCGTTCTTGATAAACAATTGTTTCCTTTTTCAACTTTCTCTCAAAGTACAAAGTAATTGCTTTTATCTTTTTCCATGATATTAGGAAAAATTAGCATTGCAAAATAGTGGTTCGTTCTAAAGCTAAAAAAGTAATTCCTTCTTTTTTTGGAGTGGGGGGGGGTAGCTTTTAATATTGAGCAGTTTTTAAATGATTCATTAATTTTCCAACCCGCTGATTCCCTTTCGGGGTCACAGGAGTCTTCCCTTGCCTATCTCTAGCGCACTTTGGGCGAGAGGCGGGGGTACACCCTGGACAGTCCATCACAGGGATTTAGAAACCAGTTCTGCGCATATATATATATATATATATATATATATATATATATATATATATATATATATATATATATTATGCAGAACTGGTTTCTGTTGTAAACGGTCACTAACCAGAGCTAAGGTAGAGCTCAAAAAATGCAGTTGCTACACAGTAAAATCCTAAGAGTTAAATTAACTCTACTCTGAGTATATTTGGTCCCACTCTATATAGAGTTAAACCGACTCTGAGAAAGAGTAATTTAATAATCTATTTTCTTCATGTTTTTCCAAATCTGCATGGAAAATGCAAACTAAATATTAACTATTCAGAGAGGGACCAAGTCCACTCCAGAAAGAGTAAAAACAGACGAAAATAGACTGTTTAGTTCAAATAGACTTATTTAAATAACTCTCCTTCAGAGTTGGTTTAACTCTATATAGAGTGGGACCAAATACACTCTGAGTAGAGTTAATTTAACTCTTAGGATTTTGCTAGGTTATGTTATAAGATATTTTAAATTGTTACTATGATTAACATCATCTTCAATGCCCTTCACATTCGTTTTCAATGGCCTTTATATGTCAGTGGTGAATATTTAACCCCTTCTAGAGCCTGGGGTTCAAATACTTTTGTTTGTTTTTGCATGGACTGATAGCTTCCACAAGTGTGGTGTATTTGATGTTTCTGTGAGTTTCTCAATTGGAGATACAGTTTCTTAAAGTTTATTAGTTAATTCCTCTTAAGTAGTACTAGTCTGAAAAGATAAAGCAACCAGAGTCAGACCAGTTTGGATGTCTTGCCAATGTTTGGTGGTTGTCTCTTGAACAGATTTGTTTTTCTGAAACAATAAAAATGAATATGTTACCATTTACAAGCCAACATAATAAAAATATAAAGAGTGAGATTTGACTTCAATTACTGTGATGTTTGACACATTTACTCTAAGATCCACTGGATTCTCCTAAAGGTCCCAGATAAAAAAAAAAAAAAAAAAACTACACAATACATTTCTTTTGATTTCTTCTGACTTGCATCTGACAAGTTTCTTAAAATGGTGTGCATTCATCACAATGTTACTTGAAACTCTAGGATGCGGGAGAACTCTAGCTTGCCCCCAATTTCCCTCCAAAAATGTTTTGCGCCGCCATTCTTTGATCAATAAATCCATACACAGCATTCCCTGGAGCACGGCCCTTCTGAAAATCAACCCCCCACTGACCCCTCAATTCTCCACACCCAGAATATCTGATGATCTGCAACGTGTCTGTCCATCTGTCCGTGGTATAACTTACACCACGCACAAACACACAGACGGCCTGAGGCTACGCCTGCCCTATACTGGGACTGAGCTCTAGATCTCCAATCTAATCAGGGTCTCCTGCACTGGCCGACTGTCCATTAGGTTGTGCTCAGGATGAAGCCTGTTCATTACGGCTCTCAATTGAATCCAAGTTAATCAGATTAAAAGAATATATTTTTGCTTTCCAACGAACAGAGCAGGAACCAGACAAACAGTCTTTGTTTTAATGTGTTTCCAGAAATAGTAAGCTGTTCTTTGTGTCTGTTATTTAAGGATCTCTGTAAAACAGTGGAACCCAAAGGTTCGCCATTGTCATGATCAGATATTTTAAGAGCTGAGATGATGAAATAGAAAGTTTCTGCCGGGCAGGGTATTTTTAAGTATAAAAGGAAATGCAAGTTGCCAAGAAGGGCAAATATGGCAAACATTTTCTTGGTTTACCAATAATTATAAACACACAATTGTGTAACCATTAGGAAACAAATATAAAAAACGGTTTGTACATTTTATATTTATAAAAACCTGAGTTTTTGTGAGTGTGTGTGACTGGTGGGGTGTGTTTGGTGGTGGCAGCAAAAGCAATGTGTTAATGTGGAGTGTATAATAATAACAATAATTCTCTGAAAGTTGAAGGGCGTATGGAAAAGTGCTGTATAAATAGTTTTAACTTGGAGTAAGTAAATACGTTATTTAAATAGCAAAGTGTTACATAAAATAAAAAAAAAATCACGTTAGGATTAACAACAATGGTTTAGACGAAACTGCCAGATTTTCAAAGTGATCCGATGAGATCTCTAGAAGGAGATGGTAGGAGTTTAGATATTTTGACAATACGCTTGTCAAATTTGAGCTAAAGTGGTCATTTTTAAAAGGTTTTTGTGAAATAGTCAACTTCCTGTTGAGTTTGGAAACTCAATCCCCATCACTTATATTTAACTCTTGGTACCCTATACGTGTATCAAATTTTATTCTCCTACCACAAACTGTTAGCGCAACATAAGCTGAAACACGTTGGGAGACATTTTGCCAATTTGGTGACTTCCAGCCCAATTTGGGCCTCAAAAATGCACCGATAGGCATCAAACAATAATGCTTCGATGCCTCAATTGAATGCATCAAGTGTGAAAAGCTTTAGTTTTCGGTTTCGACTTAAAAGCAGAAATAGTTGGAGCCAGAATCTCCAAAGGATCTGGATTGTCACAATACGTTACCTCCACGACACGTATATAGTGCCACGATATATTATTACGCCCTTATTCTTTATAAAAATCATCATTTTTACCTTCTAAAGGTAATTTGTGTCAGTAGCACTGTCAGAATAAGAAAAAAAAACAACTGAAATAATAATTTTTTAAATTCTTTATTTCTGTAAAACCCAACAGATTGAATTAATTTGACTCAGGGGTTAATGTAAAACATGATCACCATTAAAACAATTTTAAGTGGATATGCCATTGTTGTGTTGAATAAATCACATTTTCTCTTGCTATTTAATTCAAAAAGTGGGCAGGGCTTCTCACTTGGCTAACTTCTGCACTTCTCTATTTGGCCAACCGTTTCCATCAGTTTATTGTGTTTGTAAAGGTAAACTTTAGGGATTTTTATTTATAATAAGCCTGGATGGTAGAGGGTATCTGTACACCCTGGAACAGAGCATCCTCATTTTAATTTTTGAGACCATTGTACATAAAATGTACATAACTTTTTGGTTTCTCAACACCTTTAATCATTTAACCTTTTTCACCAGCACCATCTGTACGGTGACTGTTCGGTACCATGCTTAATTAACTTGATTTGTTAAGCTTGAAACAACCCCTTCCTGTGCTACTTCACACCCTAAAACAGCATTTCCGCAACTAACAAACTGACCAAACTGCTTTTTTGTCTTTTCCTCCTTTGCTCCAACAGATGTAGATGCAGCTAACAGCTCAAGCTCTCCTTCTTATCCTCCTACTACTCCATATTTTACACCTTCTCTCCGTGCTATTTCCACTCCTGCTCAATCTGCTGAGTCTTACACAGACAAGATGCCACCAGAGAGCCCCACGGAGAGCGTGACCACGGCTGACCCAGGGTTAAGGAAGCTCCACGGGCTGAGCATTAACCTCATCCCCATCTACGCCTCCATACTGGCTGCAGTGGTGCTGGGCCTGGTGGCCTTCATCATCTTTAAACGGTGAGAAAGACAGTTATCAACTTCCTGTCATAAATTAGGATTTATACCTCAAAGTGTTCGAAGTGTCAAATTACATTTTAGGTATGAACAGAGTAAAAAACAATAAATTGCATTGTGATAAATTAATGTTTATTATAACCAATAGCAAACATATAGAGGTGAGTGAAAAGCATGCGCTCAATAACCCTCTCTGCACCCACTGGTGTGTGTGCCAATCACAGCGGCTGGTTTGAATTATGTAGGAATTATGACCCACTTAGTATTTGATTTCATACATAATGTGTAGGTTTAAATGTATTTTGGTTTTATTTTGATTCCAAGAGTTTTGACACATTATTTGCAAGGGAATTCAAACGAAAATGTGAGAAAATATACAATCGTCTTTCAGTTTTGTTTTACAGACCCTAAATCGGTGCCATCTAGTGGTGAAAAAACGGGATAACGCTTGGAAGAACAAGACCTGTGATATGGCTTGCGTTTTTCTTTTTTGTGTAAGGTTTAGGAGAGATTCGCCTGTTTATTTTAAACAATTTTCATATTGTTTTGACCTACTCTTTGTTTTTTGGGGGAACTTGTTAGTTTTGATTTTGTCGCAACACTTTTTATTTTTGTTATACACCATAAAAACTCTTTCTTGTAAAAAAAAATTAAATTACAGAATTGTAATTTCTATTGTTGCGGATTTATTGTGTAGTTTAATGAAAAAGAAGCTGAGGTTTTACTGAACAAAGTTATGTCAAGCATTGCCACAAAAAACAACTATTAAAGGTAAGTGATTAGAGCAAATTGTAAAATGGTAAAAATATATATATTTTTTTAAAAAAGCAGCAGATTTGTAAGGGATAAAGTGCAGAATTAGTAACTAGTCTATTCAACGGAAAAAAATTGTTCAACCCTATGATTGTCTGGTTTAGCATTTCATTGAAGTAAAAGAATAAAATCTCGAGGAGAAAATGCTCCAAGGGGAGTTCTTCCATCTGATTCATCACGAGCACATTGTTTATTATGTGCAGTGGAACAGAGGTCAGAAATGCCGAGAAACAGACTGTGAGAATTATTTAAATTAATTAAAAATGATTAGCCTGTTTTCCCAGTATTTCTTTGTTCTTGAAAATCTCATCATTCGCGTCAATGTTAATAGTTTTGTGTTGAAGTTCCTTTCAACACAATTAAAACAAAACAATTTGTTTTCCATTTCTATTTAGGTCATTTACATGCAAAAGTGAAACAGAAAAAGGCTGGGATGAAGTTGTGAAAATTAAAGCACTTGTATGCTTACCCCTGGGATTTATTTAATTATAAAATAAATACATTTATAAAAAAATAATGTATGTGGGATCGGGACTATTAAAAAAAATAAATAAAAAGTCCCGCACAGGTCTCTACTTGGACTAATAATGGACCTTGGTGCCATGTGGGTAGGCACAAAACGCATACATTTAATCAAGATTTTACTAAAATACAATAAAAGGTAGTCTAGTAAACTATTAAAAATGTTCACAGACTCAAAAAAATCTCGCAAATCACTTACTTTCACTAAATGCACAAAGGGGTCTTGCTTGTAAAAACTGAAGCTTCATTAGTGCATCATTTCAGAGCTTTACCGTTTCCAAATTTCTACATTCATTGATCCAGAGTGACATCAGTGGTGATGTGGATGTGGCAGATGGCGATTGCAGAGTTAAGGGGTCATCAAATATTAAGAACACAGCGGGGGTTCAAACATTGTTCTACTTTGCTTCCTTCCGGGTGTAAATGTCCTACTGCTTTGGATCAGTTTCAGCTCACTCTTTGATATTTAGGGAGGGGTGGCATCAAACTTTTACTTCATTTTTACACTAGGACCAATCTACATGCCTAAAAATGTGGATGCCGCTGCGTCACATCCAGTTTTGGGAAAATTTGAAACATTAGCGAGCGTATTAGGATGGATTAAATGCTTTAAAGTGACCCTGTGACAAGTGGACAGAGCCACAACCCCGTCAATGTGGCCACATCCGATTTTCTTCTGATCAAATTTATTGCTGTTACCATATTTGTAATAAAACGTAACTACATAAACAATCAATGAAAACAAACAAACACATGTTTGAGTATAACTTGTTTGAGTTCTTATGTTTTTACATTTTTTTTATATTACAGCTGGATTACATTTGATCAGCTCTTGCTTTCCTTGGGGTTCAAACCCGTGATCTTTGTGTTTCTAGTGCAATGCTCTTCAGACTGAGTCCAAGGAAAGCTTGCATTGCTATGCACCTGCAACAACTGCACATGCACCAAGTCTTCAGTTGCTAAATATCTGCTTTATTCCGATATATTCTGTCTGGTGTCCTGCTTAATCTTAGATAATAATGGGAGCTGTTATAAAGGGGTCATGACATGTTGAGCTTTTATGATGATTCATAAGAGTAGATTGAATAATAAAAAAAATAAAAAAAAACAAATCATGGACGTTCCTGGACAAATAACGAGTTTGTTTAAAAAGGTTTTATTCACGCCGTTGACATGAAATGCATGATTGGTATTCAGAACCAAACTGAAGATGGTTAAAAAAAGCCAAGGTCAACACCCAAGGATCAAGTCTGTAGACCAGGTTCAGCCCTAATCAACATAGTAACGCACATTACTTTCACTTATTGACAGTAGATTCTACTAAGATTATTGCCTGCGTTACAGTGTCTCTCACTTAAGTGTTGGGCAGAGCTAAAAAAAAGGTAAATATTGGTTCTCAGAAATCCCCTCCCCTGCTTTAAGGAACACTCACTTTTTAAATTGACAATTCGTGTCACACAGGAGTCTACAGAAGGATGGGAAAAACGTATAATGCGCGATCTGTAATGTGATCTGTTTCAGTTTCGTTTTAGACTCCTAGTCTGTGCCAAAAGGGCCATCTAGTGGTGAAAAGAAAGGAAAACACATTGACTTTTTTTTGACAATTCTTTTTTTTTTTTATTTATAAAAATTCCTACACAAAACTAGGCACAATGACACAAAAAGTGCTTGGAACAGTTTATAAGGTTTAGGAGAGAATGTGATACATTTTTCACTTTGTTTGGACCTTGTCTTTTGCTTTTCTAGGAACATTTATTTTTCCTCAACACGTTAGATTTTTGTTATAAAACTTAAACCGTTCATTCATCTTCCAACCCGCTTATTCCCTTTCAAGGTCATGGGGGTTTGCTGGTCACATTAAGTGAGAGGCGGGGAGTACACCCAGAATAGGTCGCCAGTCCATCGCAGAACTTAAAAACTGTCATTTTTCTCTGTAAAAAAAAAAAAAAGACAAAATATACTTTTTGTACAATTTCAGGATTGTTGTGGAATTATAGTATGATTTCATGAAAAAATATTTGTAAAAAAATGCTGGGGTTGTTCTAAAAAAAATGATACCAAGCATTGGCACAAAAAACAGTTTTAAAGATAATTTATTAGAGCATATTGTAAAGTAATAAAAAAACGTTCCAGACTTCTAAGGGTTAATGTTTGCGCTGATTTTTTCAGGTGGAACAGTTGCAAACACAACAAACAGGGAGCCAATAACCGAGCATGCAGCGCTGACCCCAGCCAGACTCCTTCACCGGAGGGAGAGAAACTGCACAGCGACAGCGGCATCTCGGTGGACAGCCACAGCCTGCAGGAGGGCCAGGGTCCACCCCATACTGGTACGACACCTTACAGCATCAACATACATTCTACTTGAACATTCACCTTCCCAAATAATATATGTTTAAAAAAATTAAATTCATACTAATCATATCAACTAATCATGCGGTTTTTATTATTATGGGAAGACAAAATCCAAAACTGGGCAGCACGGTGGTGCAGTGGGTAGCACTGTGGCCTTCCAGTTAGAAGGTTGTCGGTTCCAGGTTCGCCAGTGACCTTCCTGGAAGGAGTTTGCATGTTCTCCCTGTGCTCCGGGTACTCTGATTTCCCAGACAATCCCAAAAACATTTAAAATGTGAGAAAAGGATAATTGTCTCATAGTACATATGACATAAAAGAACAAGACAAGGTAAAGAAGTTACAGAAGTGACTAAAATACCTCCCAGTAGCTCCACGATTGTGACACCCCTATTCAATGGTGCAAAAAAAGTGTTCTTCAAATGAAGAGAGACAGTAGGTTTGAGAGGGGTAGGATGAGTTTGTTTTCGTTTACGCACCCTGGCAAAATATATGATTTCTTGGCAATTTTTCGGAAAATATGAATATTAACACAAAAGAACTTATCCCACTCGTGATCAGGTGAAGCTATTTATTGTAAAACCGCCTTGTTTTCTTTCCAAAATGACCCTGAACAAGCGTTTCCATACTCCACATTTTTGCCCTGATTTTGGAATGCAGCTCTAAAATACTCTTTTTCTTTTAGTGGTCAAGATAGATGGAGGTTCGGCACCGCCTCTGCCCTTGCACACACGGGAGGAAGTGGAGAAACTGCTTAGCTGCTCATTTGATGGCGAGGAGTCAGGAGCCAACGATGAAACCGATTGGTGTAGCCTAGCAGCACTCCTCGGATACAAAGACGAACAGATTGCCAATTTCAAACAGGAAGAGAGGCCCATCCAGGCCCTTCTCTCTCACTGGTCAAGCCAGGATTCAGCCAACATCGAGACTCTTTGCACCGCGCTGAATAAAATCAACAGAGAGGATATCGTACAGAGCATCGCTGTCAAACCAACTGCTACGTCTACTGTATAAGGAAGCAAACAGGATTCATGTACACAATTCTATTGCATTCCGAATAATCAGTGTTCAAGTTGAGCATCACTATTTTCTTTTATTTCAGCTTTAAAGTGTTGTTTTCTTTAGACGTTATTATGGCCAAACTGTATGGGCTGTTAATTATTGTGCGTGTTCTTTGCATGTTGCCTTAATTCAAAGAAAGCCATATGGATGTTGTCAATTGTTCATTTTAGCTTTAAAATTGCCAGTTCTGTTGAACACAAGATATTATAATATTTCATTGTTCTTGATTTCCTTTGTCTCTGTACATCACTGTGTAAAATGCCTATATATGCTAACGAGCAGTGTCAAATGTGACGTTTGGTATATGTCTCATAACCACAAACCATTGTATCCTGTCAGATATTTATGCTTTAAATGTTGTGATCTTGTGGTTTAAATAAGGGAAAACTAAAGGAAGTCACTGATTCAACATGCTCCACATGCTTTCTTCTGAGTTTGCCCCAGAGTCCAAAAATTCTGCCAAAACTTGCATCCGATTCTAAATTCCTCTTAGAAATTAAAAGGCAATGGACTGGTAAGCTGTCCAGGGTGCCCGCTGCCCAACTGTGACCCTTGCAAGGAATGATTGGCGTAAGAAAATGATGCGACTGACTTTCATTCCTCTTCTTTCTAGATCTGACCTCCAACTTTCCAGGTTTTCCTCTAACTGCTCTCTGCTCTCACAACAAATCATAATGTCATCTGCAAACATCATTGTCCATGGAGATTCCTGTCTGACCTCATCTGTAAACCTGTCCATCACCATAGCAAATAAGAAGAGACTCAAAGCTGATCCTTGATGTAGCCCCACCTCCACCTTGAACTCCTTTGTCTGACCTACAGCACATCTCACTGCTGTCTTACTTCTCTCATACATATCCTGAACTACTCTGACGTACTTCTCTGCCACTCCTGACCTCCTCATACAGGACCATAGCTCCTCTCTCGGCACCCTGTCATACGCTTTTTCTAAATCCACAAAGACGCAGTGAAGCTCCTTCTGACCATCTCTGTACTTCTCCATTAACAATCTCAGAGCAAAAATGGTATAAAGAAATAAATAAAAAATGCCTTGGATATGAACATTGGCACAAACAAATCATTAAAGGCCTATGACGCACCTATTCATCTGAACTGCAGCGGCTGCATCGTCAGCTCTCCGAATCAATTCTCGTGAGTTTGAAAATGAGTGTACAAACCCTCCACTTCAGTGAACTGCAATTCAATCCATGCCACACGGTGGCGCTGAAGTAATTCGCACAATACTCATGCATACTCATCTGCGATTGGCCGATCTATTGGCTTGGGGCACAGTGGTAGGTCCACTACAGAAGACCTTGAGGGTGAGTAAATCTTAATCGAGCCCAAGCTGCAGTCAATATCAGCTTAAAAAAAAAAAAAAAAAAAAAATCAATATTTGGCAGTTTTGCAGACCGATCAAAAGAAAAATGATAATATAACACATACCAATCAGAGCGCTCATGTTTAAACGGGGAGAGATCACTAATCTGCCATGTTTGAGAGTTTTTCTCTTAGCATCTGAACATGTGATCCAAAACCTTCTCGACCTAATTAATAACCAGAAGCTTTTTTTCATCCTGGTGGTCTGTCTGAAAGGTGATAGCGCTGTCTTTCTTTGCATTTTTCTTTTACCAGCTGTAACATGACCCTGGTCACTACCTGGCTCGGGTCATCACCATGACAAAAGCGCATGGCCATGCAGTCTGTGACCCAGATAGAAAAATAGACTTAGAAGACACAAGCCTCACTGCAAAATTAACCGATGACTGATACGAACATTGAGTGCTTACAAGTGACTCTTTTGATGGCGTGGTGTGGGTTTCCACAGATGGGTCAAAAAGTGTGGGAAAACTGAGATGCAAGACTTAGTAAATACTGAACAAACACTGAGTGGATTTATTAGTTTTGGTGCAAATACTGCTATTTATATTCGGTGAGCGGAATGTCTCAATCGAAGCCTTTTTTCACATTTAATTCGATTTTTTTGCCTCGGCAGTTTAGGATTTACTGTGAAAACTTTTATTGACTCAAATTTCTTGAAGTAGATTATTAAAATAAAGTGCAGTAATGTCTACAGGACCATAATGTCCAGTTGAATGCATACATTGCAATGCTGTGAAACTAGGAATTACTACCAAAATGTCCACCGGCTCCGCTATCAACACCTAATATTTCAAGTGAAAAGAGGGTGCAGAAAGGAAATGTTATTACCCTTATGAGTTGCTTGGGATGTTTTCAGCCACTTCTAAGTGATTTTGAATCTAAATTTTGCCACATTTTGTCCGTTTCATCAAATTGAATGTTTTTTTTTTTAGTCACAAATTTTATTTTCACACACAATTTAATAAAATTTCAATTGGTCGCAACAATTTCAAGTGGTTTGTGGCTGTTAACTGTCTCTAATCAAAACGACTATTTTTTGTAAATGCAGGATTTTTCTTTACCCTTTAGTTGCCAAGATCTTTCATGATTCTGGGAAAAAAAAAAAATCAAACAAAAAAATAATGACATTTTGAATATGAAAAATTGTGAGCTGGATTTTTGCCTTTTATCACAGTGTTGGATATGTCAGACATTAGTAACACTCCTGGCATTGATTAATTTTTAGAATTTCTGTAGCACCAGATTTTTTTTTTTCGCTCCATTATATGAACTTTTTTAAATTACAAAGTCATGACACAAAATAATCATGCATTCTAGATTGTTGGTGGTCATTCCTGTTGGAAATAGGTACAATTTTAGATTTTTTTTGCTTAAATTTTTACCATTGAATACAATTTTGAACTATTGGCTTCTGAAAAAAAAGCTTAGTTTTTGACTGGTATATGACATTAAATGGAGTACAGCATGCGTGCGTTTGTGCACAACAGCAACGAACAGCACAAAACATTTTTGAACAACGCACAAGGGTTAAACAGAACCAACAGATGAGCACAGGTGTGTAATTGTGTTCAAAAATTCAAAAACCTTGAGTAATTATTATTTTTTTTTGTTAAATTTACTTTACGACCAGGTTTGGAGCAATCCAATAAATGGTGACGCAGCAACATTAGCGGTGATGCTAACCAACCCAGCATTGCTCAAAACATCTGTAATCTGTTAATAAAGTCAACGTATCACCTTCAGAAAAAATAAACTGCTTCTCGATTTCAAACCCCTACAAAATGTCCATGAAATAAACCCAAACTTTGTCAATTAACTTTATCTCACGCAAACAGCACAACAGCTCGTTAGCATACACCAGCATTGAACTGCGAGAAGCTAGTTGGTATTTCTACATATTTATGGAAAATAACAAGTGAGGAAAATTACACAGAACTCTTCGATGCACTTTGGACATTATTTATGTCCCTGTTTGTCTCCCCAGCCCGGGATGACAAAAAAAAAAAAAAACTTAATTCTCATTTGAACAACTTCACATGGTTCTATTTGACTTGTAATTGGCGGCTATTACGCACTACATTACCCATGATTCCCGAACTACAAGTAGTCCCAAAGGGAGCCTCGCAAAAGCAGGACTGTGGGAGGAACTCTGCGTTTTGAAGAGACAAAATTATAAAGATCTAAAATTATATACCTACAAAATTTAGCCATGATCATTGGCAGATCTTGGAACAGGCCACAACTGGAACTAGATGGCAAAAGTCAAAGTCAGACGAAGCAGGGACTCAGCATCATCAAGTGTATCTGGGATTTCATGAGGAAGCTACATCCAGACGAGGTCAGCGGTTACCTCTCCAAAATGTTATACTACAAACAGATTTCGCCTGCTACTGCAAAAAGTGTATGGCCTAAAGTTTATTACCTGGGCTTTTAATCCAGAGCCAAACACATCTGTCCATCTTCGACTGTCTGGAGTTTTTCCACTTTCTTCCACGTTGAAGTTCCAAGACTGTGAGTTTTACTCACATTAAAGATCACTACTCTGAATATTGTGCTAAACCACCCTGTACAGTTTACTCTGCTACACACAGCTGTGTTCAATCAAACCTGAAGGACTTAACGAGCTTGATCAGGTGTGCCTCATTAAAGCTGAGGCGAAATGAGCAGAGCTGTGGTCTTAGAGGAACTGGGTGTACCAGGTTTATATTAGTTTTATTTTGAAAAAGAGATTTAATTGATATTCAGGACAACATTCACCCAAATCAACACAACACTGACGTTTTACCTTTATAAATGACCTAAATGTCATTTATGCTCAAAAAACTTTGTTGTGGAAACATTAAAAAAACATTACAATTTAATCTCTCACCATTGACAACCTTTGCCTCAAAAAGACATTCATCCAACCCATTTATTCCCTTTTTGGGGTCACAGGGGTCTGTCTGTGCCTGTCTCCAGCGCACATTGGGTGAGAAGTGGAGGTACACAGGTCGCAAGTTGCATGGCACCATTCACACCTAAGGGGAATTCAGATTATTCAATTAACCTAACCGCATGTCTTTGGGATTGTGTGATCCGTAGTACCTGGAGGAAACCCATGCAAGCAAAGGGAGAACATGCAAACTCCTTCCAGGAAGGTCACCGGCGAGCCTCATGCTACCCACTGCACCACCGTGCCGCCATCATTTTTAATTAAAACATATTGGTTAGTTTTATATCTCTGGATTGTCTAGTGGCCAAAACTACAGTTGAAAATAAATGTTTTTTTTTTGTTTTATGTTGGAGCAAAGCACATTCGTCTGCGTTGGCTAGAAAATAGGCTTTAAATTAAATGAAAATTCTGTGAAATACAAATATAATTTCAAAGTCAAATTATTTTTACAAAACCATCTCCTGTAAAGCATATTTATCCCCTAGGAAGCTGTTATGGCACTAAAGATCAAACCTTCCAGTAAATGTTCCGTCTGTAAATATGATTATGGACTAATAGGAATTAATAGTAATTCTTGTTGTGAACAACCCTGTGATTATTTTTGAAATGTTACATTTATGTATTTGGCAGATGCTTTTATCCAAAGCGACTTACATTTTAATCAGTTTTCGACAAACTTTGCATTTTAGCACAATGCTCTACCAACTGAGCTACAGAAAAGCTGACAAGCAAATTACCATTGCACACAAGTGCCTTTAAAATGACAAATATCTGATTTTGAAAATGATTTGATGCCATAGACACTGCCCTGGTGTTAATTTAACGTGTGTATTTTGCTGTGTGGAATTGAGTTTCTGCTTATTGCTTAATTTAGTTGCAATCACGTGAATTAAATCAAGGTATTTGGCTTTTCAGCATGTGGAAGCAAATGAAGCGCAGTAAAATGCATGCGGTCACAGACCAAACAATAAAACCCATGAATTTACAGCATTCTGCTCCATTTCTGGACTCGTAAATGGTTTTGTGATTCAATAATAACCGGAGGAATGTTCCTAAGATTCCCCAAAATAAATCAGGACAACGTTTACAATCATCCAAACTGTTCTGCCTGAAGCTCCTATATGCAGTGCTTGGTCATGTGACCACCTCAATTATTTATTAGGTCTTTTCCTTATCGTGTTCCTCAAATGTCTGTTTGTTTGTGTTTAGGTGTGGTTTAGCGCGCTTACCTTTAGGAGCTAAACTGTCATCATTGCCCCCACTCATTTCCACCATCGCCACTGTTCCTGTTCCAGCCACACCCACCAATCACACTTGGAAGATCCCATTGGTTAAAGATAATTGATGTCCCTCCTACCAGCTTTCCACCACCTCTACATAAGCTTCCTCCACCATTCTTCACATTAGCTCACTTGTCTTTGCTTTGTGCATGTGAAACTTTGTGTGTTATTATGATTTATTGAGATTTGTTGTGAT
Source organism: Danionella cerebrum (assembly GCA_007224835.1). NCBI lineage: Eukaryota > Metazoa > Chordata > Actinopteri > Cypriniformes > Danionidae > Danionella > Danionella cerebrum. The sequence continues at coordinate 228,672 of SRMA01027175.1, read as the reverse complement.
GATCTAGATTACAAAAAATATAATTGTGGTTTGGTTAAGATCTGTAAACTGAGAATTGTCACCAGTAGGTATTAAAATATGAAAATCTTCTTTTCAAACCATTTTTTGGGATTTAGCTTCTCTCTCCCATTGATTTCAATCGCAGAAATATTCCACTTGTGCAAAAAGTAAAAGTTTTCCTCAATAGGCTGTGATTTGATAAATAGCATTTATTTTTATTGATTTTAAATGGTCAAACATTCTGCTAAAATAAATATAATAATAGTTTAAAAAAACTGTATGGGTAAGGTTCGTAAACAAAGTTTGATGTTGAAAAAGTGAAAAAGTGCCACGTCAACTTATTTTTATAAAAGGATTTTAATGTCACCATGAGTATATAATAAATCAACCCTCATTCATATGTATATGCAATATTGGTTGCTATAGTAAACAGCTATGGAGGAGTCAGTGATAGAAGTGATATAAAACAACTCCCAAGTCTTTATGATTTCCCTAATCTGAGCTATTGTTCTGCAAAAATTGGTTGCTAGGATAAACAACCTGGTTGCTATGAAGGTGTCAGTGACAATATAATGTTGTCACTAGAAGTTTAAACAACCCCCCCCCATGCTTTTATCATTTAGCAAAGTTTAGATGTAGTTCAGAAAAAATGGTTGCTAGGGTAAACTGTTTGGTTGCTAGGACATTGTAAAAATTTTAAATTGTTATTATGATTAACAGAAACAAATACTACTTTCTCATGTTTCTATGTTTCATGTTGAAAACAGTATTTTCCCATGGATTTTCAATGACCATTATAAGTGAATGGTAAAGAAGTAACCCCTTTTTAGAGCCAAATACTTTTTAGAGGTTCAAATACTTTTGCACAGTGGTTGGTGTGTTCTCACACAGACTGAAAACCTATGGTCAGTTTGAGTTACAGTTTTCCAAAGTTTGACCCCATGTTAAGTCAATAGAGCGATTTCCCAGAATTCTTTTAGTGGTACCAGTCTCAAAACATATAGCAATGTATGTAGCTGTAGCTTGAACGGTCTAGGGCAGGGGTGTCAAACTCATTTTCACAGAGGGCTACATTAGCATAATGGCTGTCCTCAAAGGGCCAGATGTAACTTTTAAATGTAAAACAATGTAATTGAATATAATGTAAAATAAATGTAACTACTCCTTAATGTTAAATAACTCATTATTTATAACTTATTCAAGTGACAATTCAGTTACATAGAAACAATTGTATGCTTGTTGTTCTAATGTAAATAATGTAAATTGTTCTAATGTTGTTCTAATTGTGGGAAATGTAGTTTTTTTTTCATTTTTTTTTTTAAGACACTCAAAACTTTTAACCCGCGGGCCTTGAGTTTGACACATGTGGTCTAGGAGGAGATACTTTTGAATTAACATTATGTTGGCTTTTCAAACCAGCATAATAAAAATGGTATCCCGCAAAATAAATTTAATTAAAAAAATTGTTTCTTTTACTAATGTGGGACCATATTTGGCTGACCTGAAATAGGCTTTAAATATTGTAATGGATGCAGTGTCTGAAGGGCTACACCCTTACACCCAATATTTGTTTTGTCACATAAAATGATACAGGTTGACTAGCTTCTCCAGAGGTGATGTAAAAATTCTCAAGGTTTAAGGGCATGCTTAAAGGCATCTTCTTCCTGCAGTGACACTAGAACTCACCAAACCAGCTCAGAGCCAGAATAAAGAGTCTGACAGATAAACTAAAACATGATTAATGTTACCTTCAGAGAATTTAAGATTCATGAGATCGGATGTTGAGATGTACCTTCTCAGTCCGTTTTACCTTGTTTTCATTTTGATAAATAGAGGAAAGGACGCTGTCAGACAGCAAGCTTGCTTGTCCCAACATGCCAGTCCCGATCCCAGCTGAAGACGCACACAAACACACACTCAAGGTTTGTTTGAAATTTAAAGATGCATAATAGATGCCAAAAGTAAAGCAGTGTGGTTTCTCAGAGCTCAGATCGCGGTGTGTGCCTGGACCTGAAAGAGCATCATCATTAATGTGAGAAGTGAACATCCTGTTATTACCCAGCACCCCAAGTCCTGTCTCTGATTGTTTATAGATCTGTTCCCTACAATCGACTCAAACTAAAAATATTTCAACTTTCATTTGGGTCCAGTGATGTCTTTCAGATGAGCCAACAACAGTCTCTCAAATGACTTCATGACCACAGATGTTAGGGCAATGGGCCTGTAGTCATTAAGTCCAGTGATTTTTGGTTTCTTTGGGATGGGGATGATGGTGGAACGTTTTAAGCAGACAGGCACTTCACACAGTTCCGGTGATCTGTAAAAGATGAGTGAAAAGATCGGCACCAGCTGGTCTGCACAGGTTTTTAAACAGGCTGGTGAAACTCTGTCTGGTTCTGGTGCTTTACGTCTTTATAGTTTTATGCTTTCCTCTTTATTGTTTTAAATTGAGATAAAAGTTGTATAGATAACAGGTTGTGAAAAAAAAAGAAATTTCCTTGCTTTTAAAGGTCTCGGGTCCATTTGACACCAGAGGGTTCCAAATGTGAAGACCATAGAAGGGTTGGTAAGTTGAACAGAATTTTCCACTGAAATTTTACAGTGTGTAAGATCACATTGCTTGGTAGACCGTGTGCTTAGCTCACACCTAAGATTAGCAAATAATTGTACAGTTAAATATCAGTCGAAAGCCAAAGAGAGCAAAGGCCACACCTGCCTCGTGAAGGCCTGTCCTTCCCTCAGGCTTCCAGTCAATCCATTATAAAGCTGATAATCAACCACAGGACACAGAGCTGCTAACCACCACCTACTGAGAGATGTCGGGGCAAACACACTCCACATAATGACTCAGGAGTTTCCCTGCAGCAAAACCATCGACAGCAGGCTCATATTTCATTCCTTTTCCTTTGAAAACAAGTCGTTCATTTCCGACAGTTCACCACAGATGGATATACGAGGCAATGAGCTGAACACGATCACGCTCAAAAGCCTTAAAAATAACCGTCAATTCAATCACCCTCTCAGGTTTGAGATACCATTTAATCTACAATTAAAGAATGGTAAAGAACATATGTGGCTGGGACTTTATGTTTTGAACATGTACATTTTTAATAACAAAATGTTCTTTTGTCACAATGTTGAGTGAAGTTTACATCCCCCATTAGTGGCAAACCCTGATTAAACAAGAACACTGACAGAAACATTACCAAAACTCTGACATTACCATCAACAAAAAAACTTTCATGGGAAGAGGATGAGGTGATACAGCTAGCATTAACGCCAAAATGACACATATACAGTAAACTCTCCCTGAACCTACCCCTAAGTCCTTCCCTTACATCCACCCTTTAGCCCTTCCCCTAGACTTACCCCTTACCCCTTAACCTTTCCCCTACACCTACACTATAGCCATTCCTCCACACTTTAGCCTTTCCCCCTACACATTAGCCCTTACCCTACTACACCTTAACCCCTCCCCTACACTTACCCCTTAGCTGTTCCCCTACATCTTAACCTTTTCCCATATTCCTATCCC
>SRMA01027175.1:147292-224521 GCA_007224835.1 Danionella cerebrum | reverse complement strand
CCCTTAGCCTTTCCCCTACACCTACCCCTTAGCCTTACCCCAACACATACCCAACAGCCATTCCCCTACACCTTTCGCCCTTCCTCTACATCTACCCTTAGCCATTTCCCAACATCTACCCCTTAGCCTTATTCCTACACCTACTCTTTAGTCATTCCCCTACACATTAGCCCTCCACCCCACCTACCCATTAGCCATTTCCCTACTCCTACTGTAAGATTGTGAATAGTTATGTATATATTTATACACATTTATATACAATAACATTTGTGAAAGTGTAAATAACTCAACAGAAATCTAACAGTGTTGGAAGGAGTTTAAACCAGGGGGTTGAGACTCTCAACCACTCCTTGAGCTTTGTGTTGCGAAGGTGCTAAAGCGATTACCATCCGCATCTGTGATTACTTTGGTTAACAATGGCGTCTGCCTCTGAAAGATACACCAGATTCGATTACTTCGTCTCTGAGGAACACCATATATGGTCACGTGGTCTCTCGAACATGGGAGTGGACTTGGACCGGGAAGGTATTTGAGGAAGAACGCAAGAGGAGCTCGCGGTCTGTTTGTTTCTGAGCATGCCCATGATCTGGAAGGCTTAGAGCCTTTTCAGATCATGTAGCCTCTGCTATTGTTTCACCTTTTTCCTGTGTAACTTAATGTTTGTTATTAAATGAGATGTTCAATCTTGTCAATAGCTACTCTCTAATCACTTTCTAAAATAATGTTAAATGCTAAGAACTAAAGTATCACATTATGTAACAAAGGTTTAAAGGGTTAATTATAACAAGTTATATTAATTATAACAAATTTATCTAATTATTGACAATTATTAATACATAGTTTACTATAGCTTCAATCAAAGCTAATGATAAAGGTAAACAATAACCTTCTTATTAAAATATGGAGTCAGATAAAATTTAAATTCAATAGTTAAAGTTCCCGCAAGCTCTGAAAGACAGAACACGGCTGAACACCTTCATCCATGGTTGAAACCCGTTTTTGGATCAACCCATGGACCAGCCTTACACTACCCCATAGCCACTCCCCATACACCTTAACTTTTCCTCTACACCTACCCGAAAGCCATTCCCTAAACCTACCCCATACCCATTCCCCTACACATTAACCCTTCCTCTACACCTACCCCTTAGCCTTTCCCCAACCCCTTGACAGGTTTGAACATGTTTTATTCTGCTGTAAGGTTGGCTATTCAATCTGCTCAATACTGGCACTGGTGATCAGTCAAGGAATTATAGTTTCAGTCACGTCCTGAAATGCATCTGGAGCCAAAGTGGAAGGTTGAACCCATCTATTGCTAGCGCAACGCCCTAGTGACAGACATACATGGTAGTGATTGACTTCCATGTCTGACTGTTTTAAGTTTCCCGTTACTTGATCAGAAGCCTATGAGTGACCTCATAGACACTACATACCTATTGGATACAGTCTATGAGGGATGCACATGAAAGAAATCGCAGAGTTTTGGCAGTGTCCTGTTGCAAAAAAATATATAATGGGTATTTAATGTAACCTAATAAAAACGAAAACACACACAGAATCCACACCGAGCATCTCATCCTACTGTGATTCAAAGAAATATTTACATAGATGAAACATTTAAATATACAATAATTGCACAGAGTATACAACACCTATCATCTATCTTGTGTTTTAGGTGTTTTACACGTTGTAAGCTGCCTTCAAGTCATAAAGGAATTATCTTTTCAACAAAACGATTTTGTCTGACACCCGGCGGGAAACTTTCAAACCTGGCTTAAGTCATGGAAGTGTGTCAAACTAGGAATATTTTCAAAAGCAAAGCTCCATATTCCTCATTACCATTAGGTTAAAAACTCAACCCAGTCAGTGTTACCTCACAGTCATGTATACTGTAAATCTGGCCGCTGTAGTGAATCCCGCTGGACTACTGCAGTGGTGTCAGGTTCCGGGGCCGTGTCGGTTTTCAAAGACTCTGAACTGGACTTAAGAGTGGAATTGAGGAAACTGCCTTAATCCATTCCTCCTCTCAATCACTGCAGATTATTTTACAGGGAGAACAGGCTATCAATGTTACTCTGTATTTGAAGCTAATCTAGCATCTTGCTTTCAAATATTTACATTTTACATAATTTTTGGGGGGCATGTTTTCACGATTTTTGACACTAGAATATGGATGATTGCCATAAATTTGTGACTGAATGACTGCACCATCTGCTCGGATCAACCTGGGGCAATTCTAGGATAAGGGCTTCTAGGGTGATCTATGCAATTTTGAGTGCCTCAAAAAGCCTGTGAGAATGCACAATTTTTATTGGCTGGTAATAAATAAATTAAAGGAAGCTGGTCTTGACTAAAGATAATTGGGTTAATTATCGGAAAATGAGAACATGAGCCTAAGGCTGCATACCATTAAACTGACTGCTTCATGAGCACAGTGTGGATGGTCTGTCTTCTACAAGATGTACATTATTGCCCTCGTGTGGATGGAGAAGAGTGAATTATTACATTATTAAAACAACTGTTAACTCTAATATAGACATGGTAAGATGTAGAATCTTTACAGATTAATATGTTTAATTTACAGAGTGCAAAAGAGAGAGAGAGAGAGAGAGAGAGAGAGAGAGAGAGAGCAAAACTCGAATAAAATATGTTACAAATGTTACATATGAAAAAGAAATTTCCCGTCAACGTTGTTAATGCTATTAAAATATGGCATCATATTATTTGAAGACAACATTTGGCAGTTGAAGTTTAAAGCAAACAAACACTAAAAGTGCAGAAATAAACATTTATTCAGCAGCACTTTTTTTTACGTTTTTCAAAACTGTTATTTTACCAAAGTTTGACCATAGATCACAGCAAACGTATAAGGGAAATAGTTGTCATTTTTATGGAATTCTACCGTAAAATACCATTTTGTGTTTTGCTGTAAATAACATTAACTGTTTCGCAAATTTTCGGCTAGAGTTTTGGATCAGAAGAGTGTAGGTAATACCGTTATGTATGTGGAATTATTTTGGGAAAAACTGCACTTAAATCTATACTGTGCAAAATAGTGGTTACCTTTTAAGACATGAACAAAAATCAAATTTTTTAAACTGACATTGTAAATTCAGAAATTTTGCAGCAAATTTGTCCCAATTAAGTCATTTATCTCATGCTCTACCAGTGTCTCTGTATCTGCTCATTCTCTTCTCTGCATTTTTGGACAAAATCTTACTTTCATAGTTTTATACCTATGTTCTTTACACAATGTTGAAAAATAATCCAAACAACCTACAAAAGAAGCATAATTGTAGAATTATCAGTGTCTTTTTGGAGGCCAAACTATTAACAAAACAAAATAATAAAATAAATAAATAGATTAAAATATACATAAATTTATGTAGTTGATCACAAGGAGCAGTTTTTTAAAAAGAAAAAAGGATTTTAATGAAGAAAAAAAAGGATTTGTGGTGAGCCAATTCTTTCCTGTTTCCTGTACAAAGTCGCTATGAAAATGTGGGATAAGAGCCACCGAGCGGCTCTTTTACCTCCTCTTCACTTAATCAAAAGAGCGAAAACCAAATCTTATATGCCATCCGAAACCCTTTTCTTTGGAACCATTATTCTCAGCTGCTGTGTGATGTCCCGTTGGCGCCAGCAGTTTAATAGCAAGGCGCATCGGCACACGAAAAATTGCAAAGAAAATTCGGGTCTGTGTGAACATTTTTTAGCAGATTAAGAGGTTCAAAGATTTAAGGCCTCTACACACCAGTTTGCACTAATTTTCAGACAACTTCTTAGAAGGGTGCTCTTCGTCTGGGTTGAGGAAATATTGATGTAATGATGCTCCCTGCCTGAAGATGGCATTTACGGTACAACAGATGCACTCCGCACCAAACTGGGAAACCGGTAAAAAGAAGACGACAACAGAGAAGAAATCAAAGAACATATTAAAAACATAATGGATGTCGAGCAGTTTATTATGTTGGTGGTTGATCACTGGGAACTGTTTGACAAAAATCTGGGGAAAAGACGGTTTCTTTCCTGTGCGAAGTCGCAATGAAAATGTGGGATGAGCGCCACCGAGTGGCTCTTTTACATCCTACTCACATCATCAAAAGAGCCAGCTTTTATTGGTCGTTCACCTTGTGAAAGACGGATCCGGTATGACAGTGCGAAACTTTTCATCCGATCCACTTGTTTGGTCAGATGTGTGATGTTCCATTGGATAAATCCATGGTTTTTGATCGAGGAGCGTTGTTGCACACAACTTCGGAATGAAAATTTAGATCGGTGTGTAGTCGCCTTACTTGCAACATGTTGTTGTTGCCTCTTTGAAAGGAAATAAATTATTCACTAGATCATTTTCACTAAAATGAGTAATTGATAACACAAGTAAAACCATCAGATGCCCCATTGCACTTCCGGGATGATTCTTCTTGTCATCACTTCATGGAAATGCTTCAAAATCTCACAGAAACATTCCCACACCCACCACTAAAGCAATCCCGCGGAGACTCATGGGTAATTGATCTCTTGTGAAAATGTCATGGCTGTTTTCACGGTAGAGATGAATCCCTTTTCTGTCACGGCGACAGCGTCTATGGCTGAAAAGATCAGAACACAGCACTGCTCAAACAGAGAGGAATGTTCTTTTATACCCTTTTTATGCTTTAACAATGACTAGAAACTCAATAGAGTAAGTTTATACCATCAAGCTCTCTCAAGCAATCTCTTGTATGTTAGAGACGCATGTAATTAAACACCTCTGGGTTTGCAAGAAAAAGCCAACTATAGGATTTGTAAATAATAGCCATTTCTTTTTTTATCATTGATCGTTTACATGTCTGTGCTGGATCCTGGGGTCAAAAAGAGGTAAAAAGTATTTTTTGTGAGAAATGTTTCCTGCTTACTGACTTGTAGCCTAGCTTTTCCAGGATGTACCCTATCTTTGTGAGTTGGAAGCACCAGCAGAACCCTGGGACTCTAAACAGGTCTAAGAAAATGGATTGTTGGAAATAAACAAGGCCAAATGGTTTAAATGGTATTAAACTACACCTTGGAGCTTGTGCGTTATTTACTTATAGCCTAGAATTTACATCTAACGTTGTTTTAAAGATTTTTGCTTGCTAGTAACTTTGTTTAGGTTATTTATTAAGTAACTAAATCATCGCGTCTTTCGCTGGCAAGTGTTTTGCTGCGTGATGGCGGTTTGTACAGCACTGCCCTCTTCCTGAAGTAAACGGTATTGCAGGATTCATTCTGTTCAAATCAGGTGTTCTAGCGGATTTTGCTACCCCGTTTTAGCTGCCATTGCTAACTGTGAATGTGTGTTTGGCACGATACAAATCAAACATACACTCCACGGCTATTTTATTAGGTACACCCGTTGAACTGCTCGCAAATTCCTAATCTCAATCCATTTAGGCATGTATACATGGCCAAGATGATCTGCTGCAGTTCAAACCGAGCATCAGAATGGGAAAGAAAGGGGATGCAAGTGGCATGACTGTTGGTGCCAGACGGGCTGATCTGCGTATTTCAGATACTGCTGATCTACTGGGATTTTCTCTCAGGGTTATAGAGAACAGTCTCGACATTTAGATGGCTGGGTGAGAATTTGGCACCAACAACAGGTAAGCATGGTTCCATCTTGTATTAACAGTATAATTGTTGGTACTAAAACTAATATAAGTCATAAGTGCACCTTTTTGTTGATTTTTTTGTGAAAAAGCCAAATAGCAATAGGGAACACGAAACGATTTTGTTTAGTCGACCGTGAGGTGAAGGTGTTTAATACAAAGTGTTAAAATGAGAGATGGACTAAAAAGGCCAAAGCCGCCTGGCCATCAGCTACAAACAAGGTGTACCTAATAAAGGGGCCGTTGAGTGATAGATAGATTAATTTACCTAGTGCTGACTTAAAGACAGTTCAGGAATCCATTTGGCAAAAGCTTGCATCTTTGGTGGGCAGCAGGAATTTTGGGGAGTTTGGCAGTAACAAGTTTTGTTACAAAAAAGCAAAATTAAGGCCTTATTTATAATATTAATAGGAAAATATATTTTTTGCAAAGTATACTCTACATAAATCTTTATTCTATGGACGCTCATTGCTGTCACACAAATATTTTTCTTTGGAGAGTGTGTCATAATCATGAGATAATGAGTGGAGGGATGGTGCCATAGCTCCCTCTGTTGGCTGGCTGCCACTGGACTGAAGTTTTGTTTCACTGGGTGAACTGGACACATGTAAACATAAAAAACATAAAACTTCATTATTAAGCGAACATTCATCCTAACATCGGTCAATGATTCTTTTTTTTTATTTGAATTGACAATTGATAGAGTAAACATAAAAAAATTATTTACGAAATTACACAGATTTCTGTAATTGATAACCGCCAAGGAGCATAATAACAAATTAAATGTTTACCTTGTTTTTTTTTTCGTTATGTAACAATGATTTTGAGCTCAAACTGTTTACATTTACAAATCATAAGGGGAAATTATTCACGCAGCATGTTCGGTAAACACATCAAAGTTCATTCCAGATTGTAACTGTCGATTGTATGGAATTAGTTTTTGGAATAACTTTTACCAGAAATACCAAAAACACTTTTTTAGAAACTTTTGTGAAAACAAACAAAAAGGAATAAAAAACAAACAAACAAAAAATCAAATAGTAAAAAAAAAAAATTAAACCTTTGTGAAATTAAATGAAAAAATATTTAAAAATTAACTTTGTTGAAACAAATAAAAAATCATTTTAAAATGAACCAAACTTTTGGGAAAACAAACAAAAAATGTAAAAAAAATTGAACAAATCTTTTTGGAAAGCAAAAGAAAAATCATTTGAAAAATGAGCAAAACTTGTGAAAACAAACAAAAAAATAGGGTGAATCTTTTTTAAAGAAAAACAACAAAAAATGGAAAAAAAACCCCACATCTTTGTTAAAACAAACGAAAACCCATAAAAATGAACTAAACTTTTGTGGAAACAAACAAAAAATGATGTAAATATTGAACAAAATTTTTGTGAAGGAAAAATAAAAATAACGTAAAAAATGAGCAAAGCTTTTGTGAAAACAAGCAAAAATAATTTTAAAAACAAACTAAACTTTTGTGAAAACAAACAAAAATAATTGTAAAAATAAACCAAAATGTGTGAAAACAAACAAAAAATTATTTAAAAATGAATCTTTTGTTGAAAACAAATGAAAAATAATTAAAAAGACGAACAAAACTTCTGAAGAACTAAACAAAATGGAAATACTCTTCAGATTGCAGCTTTGAGATTGAATTTGCTTTTCATTGTTGTTTTTTGCTTTCTGTGTGTCTTTGTATGAATACACTGTGCACCAATCTGATCAGCATCTGTCCCAAAATCTTTAGATCTTTCACATAGAACATTAAATGTTGATTTTGGTGCTGTTAATGGGCGGCACTGTGGCCTTCCAGGTAGAAGGTTGTCAGGTCGAGGCTCGCCGGTGACCTTCCTGGAAGGAGTTTGCATGTTCTCCCTGTGCTTGCGTGGGTTTCCTCCAGGTACTCCTGTTTCCCCCACAATCCCAAAAACACGCGGTTAGGTTAACTGAATAATCTAAATTCCCCTCAGGTGTGCATATGTGAGGGAATGTTGCCCTGCGATGGACTGGCGACTTGTCCAGGGTGTACCCCACCAGTGTGCGCTGGAGAATTGTTATTATTTAAGTTCCTAAAGTGTGGCGTGACACATATTTTTGGGGGATTCTGATCTGCAACATTCCTTTATTGCTGCAGAATTCTACGATTAAAGATTGTCTTCCAGAGGAAAAGAAAAACCCTAAACATCTTATAACTGCAGATCGATGGGAAACACAGCTTTTTTTGCTGTATAACTTCTTTATTTGGATGATCACAACGCAACACTACAGACTTTGTCGATGGAGCCTGACAGCACCTTTCTCTCTCTCTCTCTCTCTCTCTCTCTCTCTCTATAAATATAGAAAAACTCAATTCATTGTTTCAGAATTAAAAGAAGACACTGAGATAATTTAGCTCCCTTTGGCGTTCATTAACAAATCAAACCAGAGATTCACATTCACAGAAGAGATCTGGGATCTGACGTTATTAATAGATTAATGAATTATTAATAATAAATCATATGTATTTAATAATTTAATATTAAATAAATATGACATCAGCGAGTCTGAGGATGCTTCTCAGAAGTCTGGCCGGTCCTTCTTCAGTTTTGAGTAGTCCATGTTGATGTTGATAAGCTGTGGGGCATCCATCAGAAGGATGAGTTACTAAATCATATTTTGACTAAAGGTTGTTAAAAAAAGGCTGTTTTCACCTTGTACTGGTCGTTTGGGCCCACTTTGTTCCAAGGCTCGGGGTTATTCTTGTGATCCCATCTGTTGAGAGATGGTTCACACACTGAAGTTAGATGGAAAACAAAATGGCGCCCCCTAGGAAAGGACACTCACGAGCACTCGGGGTTTTTAAGTGCGAGGCGTCCGAGGTAAAGCACAGACATGCTTACTCCAGCTCCGATGAACACGAAGAGAGGAATCAGCTGCAACGAGAGAGAAAGAATCACACGCCAACCTCCGTTAAACGATGATGAACTCAAAACAGTGACAACTTTATCATTTCCTTTACTTGGTTTGCTTCATTTATTGATTACTTGGGCATTTGTAATTTTGGATAAAAAAAAAAAACAATGCGGTTATTTGGTTATAGTTCATTTGCAGAAATGTAGCCCCAAACTTGCAAGAACCCTCCACCATGCTTAACTGCTGCCTGTATTGCTGCCTGTATCATTTAAAATTTTGACTCATTAGTCCAGAGCACCTGCTGCCATTTTTGGTGTTGTGGCCCACAACCTTTTTCACACTGCAGACGGATTTCACAAATTTTCACAAAAAAATTAAGAATAATTTAAAAATTGTATGTTTAAGTCCCTAGGTGTAAAGCACAATTTAATATTGTATATTATATATATATATATATATATATATATATATATATATATATATATATATAAGAATAAAAAAAAATACAAAAAATTAAGAATATTTAAAAACCCTATATGTTTAGCACAAATTATAAACAAAAAATGAAGTTTGAAAATCCATAGCAAACAAATCCAAAAATAAAAAAATATTTTATGTATATATACATACATAATGGGGGGAGGGGGGCTTCCTGTCCATTCCAAATTTTTGCATTTATTTGGAATGGACAGGAAGGTATCATAACATGAAAAGAAGCGGGTAGAGAGAGGGTGACTTATGGGAAATGACGACGGGTGCACATTTAAGCCTCCTAAACGGCTGTTTCTGTTTCAGTTCATGACTGGGTTTCAACCTTTATGTGACAGTCCTACAGTATGACATACTTTTTGCAAGCTTAACAAGAATTGATGCTGGTTTGAAGCAAAAGGTAGTGACATCAAATATTGATTTTATTTATTTATTTTTTTACTTTGCTTACTTTGCATTTTGTACACCATACCACAGAGTTGGACGATACATCCACATCTTAACCATGACTCCTGATAATGCCTGTTAAAAGTTATCTTTCCAAAACGTTCAAAAGATCTGGTTTCTGCCAGATCTAAGCTGATCGCACTGTTGGAGACCTTCAGATATGTAAGGGGACAGCTTTCACCCTCCTACACAGCTGTTTCTGTTTCAGTTCATGACTGGGTGTCCTAAAATATGACTTACTTGGTGCAAGTGTAATAAAAATCGATGCTGGTTTGAAGCAAAAAGTAGTGACACCAAATACTTTTTGATTGAAAAAAAATTATTTATTTCGCTTACTTTGCATTTCGTACATTTACACACAACCCCCCCCCCCCCGATCTTTATTCATATTTCTGAAAACAATGTTTGCACATACATATCTAAAAAGAGTTGTTTACTTTTTACTTGCCCTCTATCAAAACTTAAAGAATAGCTACGATTTCTCCTCCAGATGTTTAAACAGAATCGTCTCTTTTTGTGAAAAAAGAACAATTTATAATCATCAGACATCCTCTGAAAGCGTCATTATCGATTACAGCTTGTGACATCACAAACTTAAGGAACCCACCCACATTTCTTGACAGTACTCCCATTTGAAACCGCGAAAAGAAAAAGGAAAGACTTTAAAAACAATTTAGAACAAGGCTGTTTTTATACGATCTAAAAAAGTGTTCCGATAGTAGACTTTTCATAAATGCCCAAAAATAATCTGATCAATTTAAAAAAAAAGACATATTTGAATTGCACTTTAAATAGTTTGTTATTCATTCCAATTTGCTGATAGGTTTCGCAGAGATTAAGTTAATGTGTAATCATTCGTTGACCGCGCGGAGGACTTTTACAACCATGTTCAAATTCCTTCAGACACGTCAAAGCATCAACTCTTTCCGAGCCTTGTGTCCAGCAGAAAAGAAAAAACCATCAGACTAATGAACCTAAACCGAAAGCTCAGCGGAGTCACCTGAATGTCCTTCACAGAGCTAAAGAGCACTGGAACTCTATTTGTGACAGTTCCATATGACCTACGAGGGTCTCCGCCTCCTGTACGTGCTCAGACTCTGCTCTCACATGGGGAATGCAAACACCGATGTCCAATAAATTACTATTTCTCCCAGAATACCAAAAATGGCAATTATCTTTCGTTTTAATCATTCAATGAATATATTATACATTTTTACCCGAGTAGAATAATATAATTCCCTGGATGAAGCACCTGTCTCCTTGGAAAGGATGGTGATAAAAGCCAAAAATTTATGAATAATCATCTTGAGGAACTGAATTAACGGCAGATACTCACCGCCGGATGGGTTTTCAGTTGTTTCAGAATGTTTCGCAGCATATCGAGCTCCCCGAGTGATACCTGTGGACTACAAGAAGATGGAAAGCGATCTGATGGCAGCTGTGCGCTGTGGTACGTGTTTCTAGAAAGTGTGGAGGGATGCCTCCCCGGCACGCGCTGTGTGTACTGCGTACGTGCCGGAGCTCCTGCAGCTACGCGCAACTACCGACAGGGGGCGCGCGTGTGAAACTCATTCTCTGGCGATGACTCGTGATAAAGGGAAACAATGTGCTATTTTTACGTGCAATTTCACACGTCCGCTCGCATTGCGGGGATGATTTCACATTTGGTTTTATGAAATATAGTTTTAAAATCACAGGAACGTGCGGTTATACGGAGGCAATTTATTCTTTATCTTTACAAATGTATTCTGAAGCTCATAAAGGCATGGCACTATTAAAAAAAAATACAAATAATTAATACAATTTTAAAACATTGTATTTCTTATTCCCTACGAGCATAGCACAATTAAAAAAATGTAAGAATTGTTAAAAAGTATTATTCTTAAACGTTTAAGTGTGTAGCACAATATGAAAAATTAAGAATAATTTAAAAATTGTATGTTTGTTACACTTAAGTCCCTAAGTGTAAAGCACAATTAAAAAAAATTAAATACAAACTAAGAACAATGGAAAAACTACGAATACAAAATACAAAAACTAAGAATATTTTAAAACCCTATGTTTAGCACAAATTATACACAAAAAATGTATCCTTAAGTTTGAAAGTCCATAGCACAATTAAATTAAAAACATACAAAAATAATAAAAATATATATATATTTTTTTAAATATATAAACTAAATAAAATATTAATATAATTAAAATGGTATTCTTAAACGTTTACGTGTATAGCATAATTAAAAAAAATATTTAAAAAAATCAAGAATTATTAAAAAATTGTATTTTTAAGCCCCTAAATGTATAGCCTTAATAAAAAAAAATATATATTATTAAGTGCATAAATGCATAGAACAATAAAAATTAAATTAAGTATTTTTAAATATATCACATTCTTAAGTCTTTGTTTTTAGCACAACTTGCAAAAAATTTATCCTTAAGTTCATCAGGCAAAGCACAATAAAAAAAATATATATAAAATTACAAATATTTGTATAATTGTGCTATTAAGGGCAAAAATGTATACCACATTTAAAAATAAATACAAAAACTAAGAATAATTTTTAAATTGTATCATAACGTTAATAAATGCTGACCACAATTCAAATTTAGAAAAAAATAAATATGTAATGTTTAAGTTAAATACAGTTACATTTTCGGTTAAATCTTTTTCAACATTGCTTTTAGTCTTCTTACAGCGGTAAAAAAGAACAAATAAGGGGGGGCAACCCCTTACTGATTTTTTTCTTACCCACATTTGTCAATTCAATGTTTCAAAACGCAGCGAGAGCCATTATTCACAAACGGCAAAAACATTGAACAGTGGAGAGCCTTCCCAGGAGTGGCTAGCTTTCCAAAACTACCCCAACAAAAAGGGGATAGAGAAAAGGACACTTCAGGAAAAAGATCATACCAGCAGTTAAATATGGTGGTTGTAGTGTGATTGTCTAGGGCTGTTCTGCTGCTCCAGGAACTGGAAATATTGCTGTGATAAATGGAGCCATGCATTCCGCTGCATATCAAAATATCCTGAAGGAGAACGTCCGGCCATCTGTTAATGACCTGACGCTGAAGTGAACTTGAGTTCTGCAGCAGGTATGACCTTAAAAACACAGTTCATGTTCGAAAAGCCTCCAATGTGCTTGAATTACAATTGTACAAAGACGAGTGGTGCCAAAATTCCTCTCCAAACGGACTCATTGCTAGTCATTGGAAACTTTTGATTGCAGTTGACGCCGCTCGTCTGTTCAGCGAGTTACTTTCACACAAAGCTGTATAGCTTTGGATTTTGTCTCCCCTTAAAAAAAACATACAAAAAAAAACACAATTTGTGGACTTATGTTGTTTTTGACATTTAATTACATTTGTTTGGTTATTTATTTATTTGACTATAAAACCCCCAAAAGTATTTCAGAGTCGACTGAAGTTTCAAAAGGTACTGCACAAAGAAAGGATCATAGACCCAGAGGTCGACCAGAGAAACTAATTACCCTTAGAAAACAAAAGATTACCGTTTTCCAAGGGTATTTAATGTGCAAAATGTCTTTTTGCGCACTCAAAATAAGACTTTGTGCTTATAATTGTGACTTTAATGTAATCCCATATTAAGGCTGCATCAACAGATCATATTTCTCAAGTAAACGAAAATATCAAAGAGACTTTTGATGCTCATTTCTTCTTTATCTGTGCCAAAATACACTGCAGCCATGCAGGACTCTTTTTAAAGTGGTTTACAGCAACATAAGTATAAAAATGAACAGTTTGTGGTTAAACAAACACTGAACAGACCAAACCGATTCTTCAGAACATGACCTGAAGCAAAGCTTAAAAATAGCATTTTCAACAAAGGAATAATTAGAAATATAATGATCTGGCATCATTCATAATCTCTGGCTAATGCTTAGCAATAGCATTTGTGCAAAACAATACCGAGCACCCAACGGCCTCACAATCATGTACAGATTCTTCTATACCATCATGAAAGCACATTCAGCTTTTAAACATTCATTAAGCAAACGAAATAGAGACAGTGTCAGTTTTTTCACCATAAAACAGATGAAGACAAAAACAAAAACCCACCCACAATTCTTTCCTCAGTACACTTAGGTGAAACCAACACAAAATACTTGATTCTTTGATCTTTGCAGCAGTGGGCGGAGCAATATTTACAGTAGCATTACAGTACCATCTGTATGCGATTCTACCCTTTTTACATTCGTTGTCTGTAAAGGCAGCATTTTCCTTCTAAAATACAGCGAATCACCAAATGAAACCGAAGGATGTTGGTACAACACTAACAGTACAGGTTTCACAGTTAAACAATGAAAAGCCTCATTTTTAAGATCAGGTGCTTAATACTGAAGAGTTTGTTTAAAGCCACGCATCATTTCCTCACTTGGAGCATCCGATGGCCTGATGAACCCCTCACTGTCCCACCCAGCAGGACCCCGGCGACACGGACAGGCTGCAGATTAGGAAGTCAACCGGGGGAAGCAGGGGCTTCTGCAGACTGACGGGGTTGAAAGCGGAGCCTGTGTGGCTGGTGAAGTTCACTTTGTTAAGGTCGGGGCAGGACGAAGAGTAAACGTGATCCAAAGATGGAGTGCTGAATAAGAACAGAGGTGAAAACATGACAAAAATGCGTTATAGGTAGCTATCGGTCATTCTAATATTTAAGCTGATTATTCGACAATGCAATTGTTTGATTGGATAAGCTTGATGCAAGATGTTTAGTAGATGTTAAATACTAGAAAAGATGCACTTTATTGCCTAATTTTCCCACTTCTAAATGAACCGTTTTGTGATTCAGTACATGTGATGCGGTACATGAGTGGTCTGAAGGTACTGGTGTCAGGGAGGAGACAGGCAAGATGTTCTGGTACCAGTTGGAGTTTTATTAAGCCACACAATGTAATTAAAGCAAAGGTGACCCCGTGTCGTAATAGAGCTTCACAGCTAGATAACTCCCTCCTCTATCAATTCCTTCAAGGAACAGGCAGGTGTTGTATTTGGCGAGATTTAATAGAAAAAAAAGTGTGAAACTGAAAAGATACAAAACACAGAAATGTACTTAGTAAGCATCAAAGTCAACAAATGGTTACATAAAAGGCTAATGCTACATGAAATTAAAGTAAATATACTTTCGTTAAGGCCATAAACACATCCTAAATTAGATCCTTAAAAATGTCACAAACTTAGATCAACAATCACAATAAAGTTGCCAATGTTCACATTTAACACAAAAACTTACTCCTATTGCCACTCAAAGGGCCGGAAAAGAGTGGATGGCAGCAAACACCAACATGTCTCTCCGTGAGCTGACAGTTTTCTTCTATTTACTAGTGATGTGTCGTTCAAGAACGATTCGTTCTTTTTGAATGAATCTTTAATGTGACTCCGTAGGAACGAGTCGTGTTGGAGAGGGATTCGTTCATTGGCGCATTCGCATCATTCTTGTGGTGTTCCGAGCGTAACCCGTTCAACTCAAAAATAATTAATTTTCTTCGCCAACCAACTAACCAGTTAATAAGGTTAACTTGCCATTTCCATGTAGAGCAAACACGCTGACAGAGGCTGAAAAAAAAGACTGATGCTCATATAATGCATTGCTAGATCACTTGATCGCATTAAAAAAATATGCTCCGCGCAAATGTTTCGTTGAGGTCTAACCACCAGGCAGGGTTTGGTCACAAGGTAAATTTTTTAACATTGTTGATGGAAGCTGAGGATCATCACTGTTCGTCCAGTTTATCCATGGAACCATCTTTAGAAGCAAATTACTTTGGGTTCCTCGAGTTTGTGTCCTATTGATAAACAAGTTAATGACTTCTGCAAGACTTGCTTACATGAAACACTCCATCAGGGGTGTGGCAAATCACAAAAATCACTTTTTATACTTGTTTTCTGGAGCAGAATTAACAAAAAAATAATCCTAACAAATGTTTCTATTGTTGCATATATAGTTTTATAAATACAGACAACATTATGAGCACTTACAGGTTTTCCCCACACACTCGGATTCTCTCGCAGCCCTCTGGCGGATCCCTCTGAAAGCAGTAGCTGTTGTTCGGCCGAGGAGATGAAGACGGCATCAGGACGCACGCGTTGACTTCTTCCACTGAAGACAGATCGTAAAAACAAAGATTAACTACAGTGACCAGAAAAATGTGCCATGTGACTCAAATGAAATATACACTGGAAAGAAAATTAATCTTCAGAGAGTGCTCCTCAAATGGGCTGATTCATATGTTGCCTACTGCTACCCTTTCTTGTGGGGTTCTCCAGAGATATTCTGGGGGAGCTTCTTTTTAATATGTGTATTATGCCTTTTAGAAATATATTATTAGAGGTCACAGCATAAAGTTCCATCTGTGAATGGAGTCCAACTTCATCGATTGTTGCTAATGGTTCTATAGGACCACTCAAGTGAAATTACTTGAGCAAAAGTACTAGTCATTGACTAGTAAAGAATCTTTGCAGAACTGTTGACTGCACATCATGATACAGGAATGCGGTGGTCAAGAATCTACTGTATACAGTGTACAGTGATTTTGGGCTTCACTGATCACAGGAACATTATCCTTCTATACTATGTACCGTATTTTTCGGCTCATAAGACGCACTTTTTCTTCCCCAAAACTGAGGGGGAAAAGTTGGTCTTATAGACCGAATGCAGAGCGCCGCGAAGTTCGGTCACGGCTGTATGAGAGGCGTAAGAGCTCCGGAGCTCCGGAGCTAGGCCGAAGCCGCGGCCATATTTGTACACACAGCGCTGCGCGCTGACGTCATCGCCCATCTCTGCAATTGCGCGGTCGTAACGAAAACGGGGGAAAAACTACATTTCCCACAATGCCTTTGGCTTCCGCATCCATACTCACGAGCGAAACTACAGAGCTCAGCTGCCGTTTCTCACACATTCAACGTATTTGAGTGATCTCTCACGCTACAAACCCGATTTCTCACGCTAAAATACATTTCAAGATGTGAAATGTGCAGAGCTCATCTGCGATGTTTCTGGAGCCTGACGATAAGATGATGATCGATCTGCATCGTCTTCAGTCTGTGAGGGTTTTTTTCCCGCTAAACATTCACTTGGACAGTTTCACAAACTTGGACAGTTTGATCCTTCATTAATGGAGTTATGTGGGTTTTCATAAGCTGACAAAAATCAAAAGGATTTATATTATAACAGCAGGTGAACGTCAGATGCACAGCGTGCATCTCTCTCTCTCTCTCTCTCTCTCTCTCTCTCGCTCTCTCTGAAAACAAAATGCTCTCAATGACTGAAACTCTTTAATAAACTCAAACTCAAATCATCTCTCAACGGTACATCTCACACATGTACATACGAGATAACAAACGTAAGTAACGTGCTCTGCAATTGGGTAGTGTTGCTAACCAGGTAAGAGCGCATAAGGATCATATCTTAACACCATGCAACCGAATTGCCACTTAAATAAGCTATAAATAATGAGTATTTAACATTAAGGAGTAGTTACATTTATTTTACATTAAATTAATTAGTAAATAATTATTATTTTACATCTGAGGGTGCCCAGATTCTTTTAAAGGTTTAAAAGGGGGCTCAACTAAAAAAGTTTGCGAACCACTGTATTATTACTAATGTGGGGGCAATCTTACTAGCTATTATTAGTAATGTAGTGACAATGTTACTGGCTATTACGGTATTACTAATGTGGGGGCAATGTTGCACTGGAACAGTGATGATGATAACGAATGGTAGACTTTAGAGTGATGAGTGGGGGCAAAGAAAAACATTACAGCCTTTTTTTTGTTACTTTTACTGTTTACTGTCTGTTCATGTTACATGTTTGGCTGTTAACTTTTACACAGTTGCTATAATATATTTTACAAAAGTATTTGGTTCAGAATCTTTTTTTCTAGATCTTCCTCTTTTAAAATTGGGTGCGTCTTATGTGCCGGTGAGTCTTATGAGCCGAAAAATATGGTACTTCCCCACCAGTGGTGTGGAAAAAAAAAGGTGATGTACGATTTTCCACCTTAACTTACCAAACCCAAATTGTATATAAAAGTGGGCAAAAAATTTGTAAAAATTCAATGTTCTTTGATTTATTAGCTAGCAATCATTACAATTTCATGCGTCACTTGTGCATTTTTTTAAACTTATTGTATATTCAGTCGTTGCCAAACTCAGTCCTGGAGTGATGGTGCCTTTACAGATTAGTGCATGCTTGTTTTAAACCAATCTAACAGAAAACGAGGCAAAGACATAAATCACGCTCTTTTTGACCTGGCGGCGCTGGCTGGACCGCAATATTGTAATAGTAATGTCTAATGCAGGGGTGCTCACACTTTTTCAGCTTGAGAGCTACTTTTAAAATGACGGAGTCAAAGTGATCTACCCGCTACAAAAATGTAAAACATCAATCAACAAGCAATTATTTTCAACTTTATTGAGAATTGACAAAACACACGTAATAATTCATTATTTGCATTTTTTGTAATAACCTGAGTTTAATTTGATGACTTGCACTGAAGTGAATCATTAGAACAGTTGTGTGTGACTTGAATTTGTTGGTAAAAGAGTGATTTTTATGGAAGCAATTGAGCTTTTTATCCAAATAATCAAGAATAAAAACGATGCTCTAATAAATTTTTCAATATTTATTGAAACTGAGTCGTGCAGTACAATATGCAGGTGAGGAGTGGCGTGTTGGTTGATTTTGGTTGTAATAGAGTAATTTAGAATGAAGTTATGAAACATATTCTGGGTAAAACATATTTTGGATCTGGTCATTTGCAGACGGTCCCTAAGCGATTCCATGTCAGCGGGTTGCTCATAGACGGTAATGTGTTTCTGTGAATGCAGAGGGAAACTTGTTTTGATAAAAAACGTTTTGTAGTTTGTCCGCTGCATAACACAGATTAAAAATAGGTATTATTTGTTTACTAAGAACATTCTGGTCTCGAGCTATTGAGCAGAGAAAACCGAATCCGTGAATCTGCAGCTAACTTTACTGAACTGTGACGGGATGGATGATCGGCTGATATTGTTTCAATTTCACCGGAAGCACCTCCGATCGCGATCGACGTAATGAGCACCCCTGGTCTAATGTATTCCCCATCGAGGTGGCCACTATTAAAACAAATTTCAAACATTGTGTTAGAATTTTACCCGAGCTTTTCAGCGAGAAGTCATCTTCATTTGGCTTGTTGTTTTCTAAATAACTTTGCTCCTCGTCTCGCTGCTGATGCAGACACTTAAGTTTAATGAGGGGCGGCAAATGGTGGAATTAAAAAAAAAATGCACTAATTGCGCAGCAAGTTAAAAAAAAAAAACACTTGTTCGTCAGTTAAAAGGGGACGAGAATAAATGTAAATTGAAGAAGTCTCATCAGCAAAACAAAGTGAGTATATCGAGGGTAAACGCAATTATTGATCATCAGAAGTCGCAATACCCAAACAGCCCACTGTTCTCCACTCTCCCAAACCTCCACCTGCCACCTCACTCACAGTTGACTATTAAACCAGTGCTTTGTACTTGTTTTTTTTCTTTTTGAAGAAATGCTTGGTTGTCTCTTTCTGATGGACCTTGTAATGAATAAGTATAGATGGACCCTGTAATAAATAAATACACCCATACATTATTCTGCACCAAGTTCTTATGATTTACTTAAGTCGCTTAGCCTCCTACACAGCTGTTGCTGTTCATGGGGATTCAACCCATTTGTTTACAGCATTTTTCTTTGTCAAAACCTGCTTAAAACGAGCACAAAACTGCATACATATGATTATAAAACACTAGGGGTGTTATTGAGATAAATCATATAGGAGCTGGAGTCCATTTACGTCCTGGAGTGATGGTGTTCCGAGTTACTTCTGAAACTTCCTTATCTTTTGTTTCACTTATATTTACCATAAGCCAATCATGCTTCACTTTAAACAAGAAACATTATAAACCAAGCTCCCTCAATTAAAAGAGACAACTTAATGCAACGTTAGTGCTGCCCCCAAGTGGAGGGATGATAGTAAAAGCTCTAAAACAAATCCAACTAGACCCTAGCCTACTTAGATTTGTGGTTAATTGTGTTTCAGTTTTGTATTTTTGTACAAAATGATTAAAATTAGTGTTGAAAAATATTTTGATTTCTATCATATCATGGGCGTAATATTGTGATATGTAGCGTATTGTGAGCAGAGTGTGTTGTTGCATAAAATACATATGCTTAAAATATATATATTAACATGACATAGCAACTCAATGAGCGATACATGTGATTTAAGAGACATGACAG
Source organism: Danionella cerebrum (assembly GCA_007224835.1). NCBI lineage: Eukaryota > Metazoa > Chordata > Actinopteri > Cypriniformes > Danionidae > Danionella > Danionella cerebrum. The sequence goes on along the minus strand of SRMA01027175.1, from coordinate 204,789 downwards.
GATTGTTGGTGCTCTGAACATTTTTGAAACGGCTGATCAACTACGATTCACACAAACCAGAAAAGTATGATTTCTGGATGCCATTTAAAGGATTAATTTTAAACCAGTGATTCATAGGAGTTTATAGAAAAATAAAAGGAAACACCTACCGCTGTCGAGGTCCAGAGGGTGCTGTGGAGAACAGGATGTGGAGGAAGATGAAGATGAGTGTGAAGCTACACAGGTTGCAGCTAGTTGAGATTCATTCAGGACGTTGAGGTGCGGTACTGGGGCCCGGTGACCGTCAGGAACCTCAAAAGGCTAAACAAGAAACAAAAAAATCTTTTGAACTTTAGAAGTTGAAGATGGAAACGGCTGGAACCCCTGGTTACACATACCCCCGAATGGTGAACAGGCGATCGGTGAATGAAGACTTTTTCCAGCTCCTGATCGAGTCTCTCCTCACTATGGTGCAAGCGCGATGGAAGTTGAACCAATGTGTCGGGGGTGACTTGTAAAGCATTTGCCTGACAGAAAAAGTAACACACTTTTCAGTGGTCACGTGACTAAACAGGGACAAAAAGTACAAAAAATATATATAAAAGAATAATTTTGACAAAACAGAATTTCCAGCTGGGGTTCCATGTTGGGCAGTAACCCGATAGTCAGAAAACATCTTAACTCTTCTCTGTAATTGGCCAAGAGTCAATATTTACATGGCCTTAACTTCAGGCCTTGTCTGTCACTCTGTTTGTTCAAACTATAGCATTGATAAATGCACAGACATTTTCTCCAATTTGTTCAAATGAACACATCTCTTGTGCTCATTACAAAAAAAAAGAAATCTTGCATCATCGCCTCTTTGGTTACCAGTTAATTGCAAAATGCACTACGATAAGTTCCTATTTAGGATATATATTGATGCGAGAATTGTCAAAAATCACGATAATTAATAAAGAAAACCATATCATAAAGTTTCAAGAGCCAGAGGTGGCGCGGTCATTTTTCTGTTAACAATATTCTTGTTCCATATGTTAAAATTAGTAAAAGAAGAACCTCATCAATGTTACATGTTGTATTTCCTGTGGCCAACTGGTGGCGTTAAAACCGAGAACTATGTTGTAGATGTTTTCAGACCTGAACTGTTAACGTAGTTGGAAATTAAGGAACAATCAGACATTGCATGGCTGAGTTAGTAGCAACTTCCTGATTAATTGGTGCCAAATATCAAATGGAGGTTGCTGCATTAGGAGAAGGCCTTTACATTTACATTTATGTATTTAGCAGATGCTTTTATCCAAAGCGACTTACATTGGGAGTATATATAATTATTATTCATATATAATAACTTAGTTGTCTCTTAGAACACGTAGGGGAAACGCAATATGTGCGGTCATGTTTTCTTGCTTTTGGAGGTGGGAGACTGCTCTTTGGGAACGCAACAGGTTGAGAAAGTTCTAGGAGGTGATGATCCAGAACCAATTTGATGACAGACTTTAAGAATTTTAGAACAAAAACAACATTTCAGATGTTGGGCAATGAAATTGATCCATTGGTTTGTCCATTGGTTTGCCCCAGTTCCAAAATGCAATTATTTATAAATTATGAATCTGAAAATAATATAAACTAAATAAAACTACTCAGTTGTCCGCATAATTTTCCAAAATTATTCACATCTTGGTGTTTCAATCTAGGGTTTTTTTATGCGATATTCAAGAATAGGTGGATGGAAACACAGCTATATTTAACTGAAATGTATTACCCAGATGGGGGTGCCCAAACTTTTGCACACAACTGTACATGGTAAACGTACCATGGGAAGTTATGTGAGCGATATGACTACGGCGGCCACTCAATTATTGTTTGAACCCTCAAAAGTCCAATTGCCAATTACAGCATCCGTTTTGAATTTGGTAGGAATGACAAAGTTCTTGTTTATTTTGATTTCAAATATAGTGTGAGGGTTTCAAAAAGGTTGTTAGTTTTGAATTTGATAAAATGAGAGAAAATGCACGATCCTCTTTCAGTTTCATTTAACAGACCCCAAAAATGGTGCCACCAGTGCCATCTAGTGGTGAAAATAAAGGATAACCATTGGAAAAACCTGTGATATGGCTTGTGTTTTTCAAAATTCTGGCACACAACAAAGCACAATGGAACAAAAAGCACTTGGAACAGTACATAATGTTTAGGAGATGTGCACCTGGTTAATCTTTGTTATAAAACATAAAAACTTCTCAATTTATGAGATTTTTGCTGTATAAATCACAACTGAATGATATTTTTTTTACAATTTCAGGTTTGTTGTGGAATTATAGTATAATGTAATAAAAAAAAACTGTAGGAGTAAAAATTATATCAAGCACTGCCACAAAAAAACTATTTATAGTAATTTACTAGATGTAAAGTAGTAAAAAAATGCTCAAAAGGACCTGGATTTCTAAAACACTTATTGTAGCCAGCACACGCTATAATTTTGTACATCGACAACAAATAGCATTTTATTATGAGCACCAACATTTAAATTAAATCTATGAAATGCAAAGCCCCAGACATGATGCCTCAAAAAGTGTTTGATTTGTATGTTTCAAGTAAAAGAACTCTTGATTCAACCACTCTTCCTGTTACTGCAACCCTCCACACTTCCTCTACCACTTACATGAGAGATAGAACAGGGCACTTGAAGGTGTCTCAAGGCTTTAGCCACAGACCACTGAACTCCATTTATGAGCTTTTGGTTTAGGCAAGAATGAACAAAGTTAAAATATATACAACTGTAATTTATTTTTGCTTATTGGTCGTCAATCACAAGATCTGGGAGGAATAATACAAAACTAAGACATGGAAGGTTTGTATTGTAAAAGAACATTACAACAAAAAAGGAACCATATTTATTGGATGCGATCCTAATATTAAACCTTAGAAGTCTCTGCTTCACCAGTGCGGGTGTGAATAATTGTTTAATTTTGATTTGAAATATGACGTGTAGGTTTCAGAAAAGGTAATTTGTTCCTATATTTTGGTTTTAAACGAACATTACAAGAGTTATGACACATATTTTACAGGATAATTCAAAAAATTCAATCGTCTTTCAGTATAATTTTACAGACCTCAAAATCTGTGGCATCAGTACCATCTAGTGGTGAAATGTTCAAGACCTGTGATATGGCTTGTGTTTTTCAAAGTTCTGACATAAAAAGTGCTTGCATAGGATAGTTTCGCCTGTTTTTTTTTTTAAATACAATTTTCACATTGTTTTGACCTTGTCTTTTCTTTTTTGGTGGGATTAGAGAATTCTTGTATTGTATTAACACTTTGCATTTTTGTTCTAAAACATAAAAACCTTTCATTCTGAATATAATTCTCTGAATTTTATTTTTTGGTTAGCTGTGGAATTTTTGTGTAATGTAATGAAAAAAAAAATCAAGTAAAAAAACAAGATCAAGCATTGCACAAAAACTGTTTGAAAGGTAATTTATTAAAGTAAATTGTAAAGTAGTCAAAAATGCTCTAAGGGTTAAGAAGAATTTTCTGCCATTGAGGTGGTAAATATTCTTCCAGACATTCTCTTCAGAAAAGGATGATAAATATTGGTACAAAGGTGTTTAATACAATGAATATTGAATATTGCACACTATAAATTTACCCAACAGACAGCAGAAAAGGCTAATCTAATTCCTTTTTATAAACCTTTTGATTTTATCAATGAGAAATTTTATAATGCTTGGTAACCTTCTGTACTTGTGTGTTTAATCTTGAATAAAATCCACTGTTGCATGTTCTTTTTTTATGAATAATATTGCATTGCAGAAAGTTATTTATGGTACAATGCTAATGTAGAGGGCATAATACTTATTATTCATGCTTTAAAAGGGTTTTATAATTATTAGTGTTTAATAATTAAAAACATATCAAAACAATATTAGCATCATGCATGCCTAACGTTAATAAAAAGTCCGGACGATGCACAGCTTTGCACTCTTGCAAAAGTGCAGCAGCACGTTTATTGCACATAGGTTTGAGGACTTACAGATGGTTGGGGACCTGCATCACCTTCATTCTGGAGACGTTCTGAGCCTCCACACACAGGGCACCTTTGAGACTCAAAGGCTTCAGCTCCAGCTACAGAAAGCCATTTCTGAGGAGTCTTTGAATAAAAATACAAACAGTCAGCAACCCTGGAGACTCGAGTCACAGGAATCACAAATAATTTAAACATAGACATCACTTCATGCTATTCTGCTCTAATAAAACCATGTATAGCAAGGAAAAATACATTTTCCTAAAGTTGAGGCCTGAAGAAGTTAATGCAGTCAGTGTGAGTCTCAAGCATTTCACATTCGTTTGAATGAAGAGTATACAGTGGTGCCCCGAGAAACGAATGCTTCGAGTCACGAAATGATCGAGATACGAAAGGTCTTGTGGGAAATTTTTTTTGCAACTACAAGCTGTTCTGCTGTATTTTCCGCTTGACGTCACGTTGCGCTGCCGGGTTCCTGCACTCCTATCTCCCAGTGCAAAAAGGGTCTGATGCACTTCAAAACACTTCCACAACACAACGAAACATTATTTATAGATTACTAATAATGTGCTATAACAAATGTTAGAGTCAAGGTGTTATTAAAAAAATAACATTTATTACGTGGACAGTGCTGTTCTGTAGCGCAAGTTAAAGAAACCCAGTGACGTGTTCTCAGAAGCGCTCTCTCCGTCCCTTCTCACACTCTCGGTACTGTCTGCACTTGTGCTTGAAACCATGTTGGTGTCAGTAATTAGTGAAATATCTCGAGAAAGTCAACTTTCATACGTGGTGCCGTAATGTTTTCTGCATCCCTTCCACCTCCTCCGACACATCGCTTCACTCAAGGTAAGGTTTCACATTTGTGTACATATTACATATTTTGCTTGTGTTTTATTCTGTTTTATTATCATTTATTACATTAACAATGTGTAGATTGAAGGATTGAAGAAACATTACTTTATTTTTCTCTGGTTTTCAATTTTTTATCAACTTATACTGTTGTTTCTGAGAGCCATTGCACGGATAAGCGTTTTACATGTAAAACTTGCTTCGAGATACGAAATGTTCGACATGCGAATGTCACCCTGGAACGGATTAATTTTGTATCTCGGGGTACCACTGAATGTTTAAAGTTTGCATTCATCTCTAAATGGCATTTAAACAAAAAAAAAGACTTTTTGCTTAGAGCTGATCAGACATTAATATAAACATATATGGTGTCAGTAAAATGTTAAAATGTAAAACTACTTTAATGAAATATTACACAACCAATAAAACATTTTTAAATTGCATGATGAAAAACAAAACAAAAAATTATTTAAAATAAATATTATCCATTAATCATTTTTTTTGTTATATCTCTGTTTTTCTCAGGTTATTAATCTCCAAAACACTGACCAGAGCTGATCAGACAGTGATGTAAACACTTAAAGTGTTAGTCAGGTGAAATTAAATAAATAAGTGGAAGTAAGAAAACAGGGAATACATTGAACTAGGGATGCACTGTAAATTTTCGGGCAAAATAGCATTATCGGTTTCAGCCGAAACGTAAGAAAGCGCCAAAAAATAAAAGCCGAAATTATCGCCACGCCTTTCCCATCCACCCATCTCATTCGCGCTGTCGTTACACATCAAACACGGAGTGTGTTGTCGGTTTGGAAGTTCAAAGTTTCAGATAAGGACAGCAAATATTTTTTCTTCTGTTTGTGCTCTGTTGTTTGGTACAATAGTTTAAAATTGAAGTAAAAAAGCAGCTAGAATTTTTTTTGCACAATTTTGTTACAGAAATAAATTTTATTTCGTTTTGTTGTTGTTAAATAACAGATTGTTACTGTTATTTATTATCAATAAAAGTTTGATTGCTTAATTAATTTGTAGTTTTATTAATACAAACAAAAAGAAAATATTTTAAACATGTTTTTTAATGAAGCCATTTTCGGTTTCGGTATTGGTTTTCAGCCAAGTGCTTCCAAAATTTTCAGTTTGGTTTTCGGCCCAGAATTTTAATTCCGGTGCATCCCTTCATTAAACACATTAAAAGCTATAACCAAAAAAAATGTAAAAAGAAGAACTAATGAATCTGATGCTGTCAATCAAATAAACCAATTAATAGCACATTGTTTTGCAATTAAAGGGTGTAATATATAATTTAAATAATTCATATAAACTCAAGACAAAGAAACTATTTACATTTTTTTTCCCTGATACCCAAATTAAATCAATCTAATTAACCGTTGGCCATATTTATTACAGTTTATTTCATCACAAAAACAAGTAATATAAACACAAATAGAAACCTGTTTTTGCTTGCTTCTGCCCAGTTTTGCCAGCACTAATTAAAATGTAAAATTAATTAAATATAACACAATAAATGAAACAAATTAAAAAAAAATTGAATTTGATTTGTTAGATCTGTGTCTTTCTCAGGATATTACTCTCCAAAACACTGAACAGCCATTAAATGCTTAAAGTGTCAGGAAATATCTATATAAAAAAGTGGAAGTAAAAAAAGAAAGATAAGAATATGCAAATTTCAACACTTTTACATTTAAGAAATGAACACAATACGTTTTTTTAAGAAGTATGATGAAAATAAACAAATGAAAAAAAATAATTGATAAAACTTACCAAAAAAGCTGTTTAAATTGTAAAAATCAATTACAAAGTTTGATACAGTTAAACAAACAACTTTTTATTACATGAATTAGAAAATAATTATTAAAGCTGCAAGCAGTGATTAAAGGGATGAAGCAGCTCAGATGCCAACATCTCAAGGGGCACTATGACTGGCGTTGCATGATAACTATCGGGGTGGATATTTAACGAGTTGAGAAGAGGAAATCATGACATCAAGTTGATTTCATGCATTTTACCCCGATGACGGGTATTTTTGTCAGCTCCGCTAGAACTGAGACGCTAAATGATTCTGTGTTCAAGTGACATAATCACAACCAGCGTGCAGCAGTGTCAACTAGGGGTGTAATGGTACGCTAAAATCGTATTCGGTTCGGTACAGTGTCTTGGAGAGTTCGGTTCGGTTCATTCGATTCGGTACAAAACAATAAGAACTTACATAATCTTTATTTTGAAAAGCTGCCAATACACAGTAGAATTCTTCCATAAAATAAATAAAAGTGACATTTGGGTGATATTTTAAATAAATTGCACTCTTTATTAAGAAAAACACTTTTTTTTAATTAAAAAATTAAATACTGCAACTAGTTAGGATAGATAAGATAGATTAACCTATCCACATTTTCTGAAGAGAGCATAGATCATGTTGCAGTGACAATATCTCCAGCAGTAGAAAACCCGATCTCCGTGGAACAATGTCGGCATACAACTTTAAATTTATCCACTCGTCTATCCCCGTTATGTATTTTAACAGAGAATGATGCCATTTTCCTACTCGCGCTCGTGCTCGTCACTCAATAGCGTCCGTGCGGAAACGCGCCTAAGAACGTTGTTCCACTGCGCTTAATATCGCGATAATATTAGATTTCTATTATTTAATAAAAATACCGAAACGGTACGCAAGTGTACCGAACCGAACAGGCCATACCGAAACGGTTCAATACATCCCTGAGAACCGTTACACCCCTAGTGTCAACACAGCATCCACGGTGCAGGACTTCTTAAAACTTTCTGAAGATGATAGTCCGGCAGTTTGACAAACTCCTCTACGAGTTTCAATCAGATTGAAAAACAACTACATCAAATAAAAGAAACAAAAGTAATTTAAAAAAAGATTTGAAGTGAAAACAAATTCTTCTGAAAACCGTAAGATCAGCAAGACTGAAACCATGAGAATGCAGAGGATGTGGCATTAGCCCTTTCTCTCCAAACACTCAAACGAAGCAAAAAAAAAAAGAAGCAGAGAGTAACAGACGAGAACGCTCTTCTTTCACTACACCAAGATTGATGATTTTCTTGTGATTAATAAAATACGATGCATTAACAACTATGTGTGCTTTCACACATAATACTTTGTTTATTTAGTCTGGAACAACTGATCCCCTGCAGATTTAGTCATCATTCTCATCACTTTCTCTGGTCCACAACAGCTGAAAATGCTGACATCTCATTGGTCACATCATCCCACGTGTTTCCTCCGCTGCTTTTTGATTGGTTAGAATGAACGCGTACAAACAAGTAAACAACGCCTGAAGACTGGGACAACGCGATCAAAATGGACTTCGCTGCTTGATTTTGACCCGTGGCCTCTTTTACTTTATCATATGTATTAATCGCTTATGATGCACTTTCTAAATGACGCGCGGATTACAAACTACTCAAAGTTTGACCTTGGGCTACCATGACAACGCTGACACGTAAACAGACCAACCCATAATGCGAGAACGGTGGCTGGATTCATTTAAAAGCTTATATTTTCATTTGTGTTTAGTTTGGATCAGAGTTCGATCATGTTCTCACCACATACGAACCACTCTAGAGTACGTTTGGAACAGGTCTGAGAGCACCGCGTCGAGCAGGTCTTGGACCGCTTTTTTTAGTCTGCTTTTGGTGCGGTCTAGAGTTAGGCTGTTGTTTTTTTCACAAAACTAAAAGGGAAAACTAACTCTAGCTCGAACGAACTAAATAAGATTCCGTATTTACCTGAGTGGATTTGTCTTCCTTCTTAGTTCTGCTGCAATCTTTGGGCCACTGGCCTTGCAAGTACGGCCCAACGATCACATCCAAAGATACAGTACGCCGAATCCGAGTCTGCAAACGGCACTCGCCTTTCTTCCCTTCAGCTGGTAAAAAAAAAAAGAGAAGAGTATTCAAGTCAAGTGAGGGTTCCCTCATGTCATTGAAAAGATTTGTAAACAAAATAAACCAAATATTAAATGCATGCATCTACAAAAATTAAACTGGATTGTAAGGATGGCGTTTTTGGATACAGTCTGTTATGTAATCAAATCCTGTTTCTTGTTCATTTTGTCTCATTTCTTGGCCTGGTAACATGCCCAAAACCTGACATGGGGCTGGTAAGGTAACCTCTAAACTGTGATGAGATCAAAAATTGAACATTTTGGTCACAACCATAAATGGGGAGAGAGGTCAACATGAATATGAAACACCACCAGGCAGTTCAGTGATGTTTTAAGGATGTGTGAGCTGCAAAGGCACAGGACAATTGGTCAAAATGGGATGGGAAGATGCAGCATGTTATCAAAGGATACTGGAGGAAAATGTGCATCATCAGCCGGGAAGCTGCACATGGGACTTTAATGGGAATACACTTGTTGCTTCACCTCATCCCCTATTGGAGTCACCAAGGACAAAAAAACTGACCGCAAAGTACGCCAGACATAAAGCTTACGTGGAGAAACGCAGCATCCCACATTGATTTCACGCTTCGTAATTCTGAACAGGTTTATGTTCACAAGGCCCTAGGTTACCATTCAAATACTGCTTTTGAATTTTATACATTTTGACTGACCATTTCTCCCACACTACATCATGGGAATGAGAAGTGTTGGTGATATTCAAATGAATCCTACCAACTCATTCTGGTACTTATTGCCTATACCTTTCATATACTTTAAACTTGCCACTTAGCTTGCCTACCACACTACGCCTACTGATTAGTTTACCAAACTGGATTCAGGCTAAAGGTCACACTCCAATCTGAATTTTCGATGCAAAGTTTCATGTGACAACTCGCTTCGATCGAAAACCATGGACGTCAATGGTACATCACAGATCTGACCGAACGATTGGTGCCAACGAAATAGTTTCAGATTTGATTGCATTCGTTTATCGCAATGAGAACGACCAATGGCAGCTGGCTTTTTCCATGATGTGAGTATCATGCCACATTTTTATAGCAACTTCCCAGAGGAAACTGAAGAAATACGAAGACGAAGAGCACCCTGCTGAGAAGTCATCCGAAAATTTGTGCGAATCTCAATTCGGATTGGTTTGTAGAGGCCTAAAAGACCATGCTACACAGGACATAAACAATAAGATAAATTCAGAGATTTACATGCGTTAAGCATTTTTAGGACAAATTTATAGTCTGTTACATTTTATTGTGGGTAAAACTGTGCAATTTCTAGCTTTTGTTCATGATTTCTGACTTCCTGTTTGAAAAGAATTTTCTCAGGATGTGATGCGTCGCTCCTATACTGCATCCATCAACTCATTTGTATTTTAATTCATCATGAGCCTGACGTCTATAAGCCGCAGTATATTACTTATTAATGACTCCTAACTCCTGTAACATCCCGTAGTTGCAAGACCGCACTTTATTTTGGATTTCAGAATGGTTCACAATTGTTTTTTTCATGGTGCAAAGCTGCTGAGGTGATGTATTACTTTCCCCAAGATAGAAGTCAAAGCTAAACTCTGGTTTCGAACGTTTGTTTGGACACCAACAACTGACACATCAATACAATAGATTTGTAGCAAGCTTTTTCCTTGAAAAGGCTAAGAGAACTGGAGAATAGATGGTTTCCTTTTGTATGGTGATGCGGTTCCATATGGGGAGGACTTCTATCCCACTTCAGTGCAGGTATGTGTGTGTTTTATCAGCTGTTACGAAGCAATTATCTTTCGATAATCCACCAAGCCAAACACCCCATCGTACTCTGCACAGCTGTACATGACAGTTTTTTCAGCATTTTTTTTTAACTAATCTCTAGCAGATGAGACTTGAAAAGGCAGGGCTCATGGCCCTTTAAAGATAACAGTAAATTCTCTTTTTCCTGAATCTTCAACCTATGAAAAAAAGATTATAATACAAAAAGGCTGCAAACATACTGTAGATAAAAATATTATTTAATTACAAAGTCTTAAGTATTTAATTTTACATATTGAAAATCTCATGTTCGGTCAACAGCCAGTCATCAATATAAAGAAATCCAACTTTGTGAAAGTTTAAACACACTTTCCTAGCATGCAAAATAGCATCCAAGCTTTCACAATGGAAATCTACATTTTGTTAAATTGAATGCACTTGAAGATTTTAAAGGAGTCAAAGACATCAGACAAGTCAATAAAGTGATACATTTATATTGTTTCTAAAGCTGTTTTGAGTCTTTCCTTCCAACACAAAATAGTTTCACAACCAGAAGCCAATAGATATTTACCAACACAAGTAAAATGCATACCCATAATTTAAAAAAAAACAGCGTTTATCGACAGAAAGACTCAAGATGCACAATGAAATAGTTCACAAAATCCTTTTCCTGCAAGACTTTCAGAGGCTCAGGTCCTCTGTGAAGATAGTTTGGCATCTTATACTTCACCTGAGGAGACTTTAGGGGACCCAGCTCCAGTGGCTTTGTGTAGAGTGAAGGGGACAGAAGCTTTTAGAGGCCGGAGACTTGATCCACTCCGAGACATCTTCCTAATCTCCCCACAAACACTAAATCACTAACTCTCTAGGCAGTTTACAGCGCCAGACATTAAGTTTATAACTTGTGAACGTAGTGTTTCATACTATTTTTTTTTGTCCTTACTTCCGTGTCCATAAATTCTAAATAAGTCGCAAACCGTTTCTTAACTATAGGGAATTAAATAAAAGAGGATGAAATAGCTGAGTTTTAACAGCTTTCAACGGAAAGAGTTCGACTTCTGGCTCTTTCATGCTCAAAATGAGCTCTAGTGCATTTTAGGAAGTGGGAGGTTCGAGTAACAACCCGACATTTTATTGGCTACCCGGAATTCCTTCTGTGCGTTCATTGGGTAACGCGACATCGATCATGAACACGGGGCGATAATAGAATAAAAGGTTCGTTAGAGTACACAAACACGCTAAAATTGTACATATTAATAGTACAATATTAAAAATGCTTGAAACTATGGTACTTTGAATTTCAATGAAATGTCAACAAAACGCCAACTGACACTGAAACGGAATATTTTGGGTGAACAAATGAGTTCATATGAGAAACGTAATGTTCTGTTATATCTCGATTAATTTTACATTATTTAAATAATTTTTAGGGTTACAATTTTTAAATGAGCCCAACACAACAAATGCAAATTATGTTCTTTGCACAAATATAGATATAATGGTCATGGTTGATAACAAACTATCGTTTTAGCATATACAACTCAGTACAGTATATATATTTATGACATAAAACCTTAAATTAGGTGAATTATGGAGCACCTCATAGATATTTGATGTTTTCAGATGAAGATTATTTATAATAGTCTACTAATTCGAGATATTCAGTGTGGTACAGTATGGATTGTGTCAAGACTTAATTTTTTTTTTTTTTACCGTGTCCTGTCCTGCTCAAAAGCCATCACATGGGAAAGTAGATGCTTCGCTGAGTTGGACAGTTTTGTTATCTCCAGGGGAGTAAAACACCTGGTGTAGTGTTTCCTCCTTTGGATTGGAGCATTGAATGTATGTAAATATTTATTAGTTTGTATTTCCCACAGACCAGTTTAGATTAATTGCGTCAGTACAAAGCGGTATTGGATTGAAAGGGGGAGTGAATAAGGGATTGTGGGAGGTGATGGGGAGAGGTTCAGGAGTGACAAGAATAAGAAGAATCTTCAATATCATTCCTCATACATTTCAAAAGAGCTTGAAACCCCAGTCTGCTTTAAAAATATTATCTAGGACAGACCTTGTTGACAGACCGTTCTCTATTCCTCTCCCAGTTTAAGCCTCTTACACAGCTGTTTCTGTTTCATTTCATGACTGGCTTCCAACCTAAATGTGAAATTGATGGTCATTAGCCCCTGCTCAGTATTACTAATTGCTCATACACCTGACTATAATCCTACAAAAATTCCATTAATATATTTTATATTCCTGATGTATGTAGCCACATTAAATCTACAGTAAATTAGCCCGAAAACACTCAAGTAAACACCAAAAAACACTTTTAAACATTCTTTTTTACCTTACTTTTATTCACTGTAAAATTTAAGGTTAACCTTACTTGAAAAAAGCATGCTAATCGTTTAAATAAACAGAAAATGTGATATTGTATGTTGTAGTAATTAATGCCTACAAAGTAACGTTTAATTAATATCCGAGTTACTGTAACTAAGGGAAAGTTCAGTATACTAACTTGCATGATGTAAACTCTTGGTGTGTATTTGAAATAACATAAATATTTACGTTTTTTTAATAAAATTAAAAGTGTTTAGTTTCATTTACTTGAACAACTATTGTGTAAACTTCAGAAAAGCATGCACAAATGTATTGCTTGAATGCAACAATAATAGCAACAGATATACATTAAAAATGGAATCTAGTGAAGGCCTGTTTTTCAGAGCGATCTCCTTTTAGAACAGATTTATTGACCCTCAAGGGTCAATTTTAGGTCCATTGTTGTTTTCTTTATATGTCAATGATTTGCCAAATTGTTGTGAGCAAACTAAGTGTCAATTATATGCAGATGATACAGTCATTTATGTATCGGCACATACTCCAAGTTTAGCTGCAGACATATTAACAAATGAAATGACTGGTGTGTCTCAATGGCTACAGAATAACTGTTTGATCTTGAATCGTACAAAAACTGTCTCAATGTGTTTTTCAGTTAGAAGGAAGGAAATGAGTGGTTTTATAATTAAGATCAATCAAAAGGCAATAGAGACAGTTAATTATTTTAAGTATTTAGGTATTATTTTAGACTGAACTGTTCTGAACAAATCTGAACTGTTTCTATATGATTAGACCACATCTTTCTCTAAAAGCAGCTAAGATGTATATGCATGCTATGGTCTTTTCACACTTATCTTACTGTGTGATTGTCTGGAGTCAGGTTTCTCAACTGACTATCACACCTGTTAGGTCTCTATATAAACATACACTAAAAGTTTTGGATAAGAAATCAGTCAGATGGCATCATTGTAATATTTTACAAATATATAGTTTACTTAGTTTTGAAAATTTTATAAATTTGTCTCTTATTAAAATGTTTTTTAAATGTGGAAATAATCTTGCACCAGAAACTATATGCCAATTAATATCAAAACAGAGTAGTAAGGGGATCGCTACAAGAGGTTCAATGACTTAGAATTGTATAGTACCAAAGAAAAAAACTAAATTTTGCACAATCAACATTTTCAGTTCAAGGTACACTGCTTTGGAACAGCCTACCAGCTGAACTGAAAATGCAAACAGAGCTGAAAATTTTTCAAACAAAATTGAAGAATTGGTTCAAACAAAAGCAGGTCTGTGAACACTGATGGTTAAACAGTCTCAGCTGTATATTTTTATTTATTTTCTAATCAGGTTTTGTGAGATTTGATTGTTGTTGTTGTTATAAAAGCCTAACCAGGGACTGGGGCTGCAAATTAGCCTTTGGCTAGAAGCCTATATGTGGAACATCGGCTGCTGGAAACTGTAGCAATGTATACTGCATTGTCCCTGTCAAATAAACTAATAAATAAATAAATAAATAAATAAATAAATTGGAACAGAGATAAAAGTGGCACTACAAAACACCCAGTTATAACTCTCCAACAGCAAGCACAAATGGTTTGTCTTTTTTTTTACACAGTACAACTTCGTCCATTTATACGAATACATTATATACTTCTGCTACCACAGCTTTTGTGCAATGCTTTTGTTATTTTACTTGCAGATGCAAAGAATTGCCTGTGGACTGCAAGAAAAAAAAATTCTGATATGTTACAGTATTAGTCTTAAAAATATAAATAAATACATTTAAATGTGTTTTTTGCCCAATAATAGGAGGTATTTTTATTTGTTTGATAACTTACCTCAATTTTCTTTAAATAAAGAGGTCCTTGATTTGAGGTCAAATATGTCTGCACTGTGTCTGGGCTCACGATTGGTTCTGACTCTTAGCAAGTCACCGCAACTTCAACAAAGCTGTAATCGTAACTCGTAAGATTGACACTTACAAACTACACAGTAAAATCCTAAGAGTTAAATTAACTCTGCTCAAGAGTGTATTCGCTCCCACTCTATATATAGTTAAACAGACTCTGAAGAAGAGTTATTTAAATGAGTTTATTTCGTCAGTCTTTTAGTGGTGAACATTTTGTTGTTGTTTTATATTTCTGAAAGCTTGCTAATCATAAATGCTCATCGTCACTAGTGATCAAAAATACCTACACAGTCTATTTTAACTCTGTTCAGAGTGCATTTGGTTCCTCTCTGAATAGTTAATTTTTTTATTTTGCGTTTTCCTGTGCAGATTCGAAAAAAGAGGACGTAAACAGATAGTTAAATAACCTTTTCTCAGAGTTGGTTTAACACTATATAGAGTGGGACCAAATACACTCTTGAGTAGAGTTCATTTATCTCTTAAGATTTTACTGTGCAGCAAGTGATTGATCGTAACTAAAATTCATGTTAATCATGGATTTACTTAACTAAAATCTCTTAATTAGCACATATTAGGTAACGTAAAATCAAATCACGACAGCAAGATTTTACAGCGTAGTGTTTATCACTATTTTTTTAACATAGAGAGATGCTTTTTTGGGGAATTAATACTTAATACATCTATGACCTCATTTAATTACTGTAATTCACCAACAAAGATGTTGAAAAGAAACATTCTTCATCAATGACATCAAAGAGCTGTTTTTATCCATCTAAAGGTCGTAAAGGTCATCTTTAGCCACTCAAATACATTTTTATTAATTATTTATTCATTTAAATTACACAAGGAAGAGTCTGTGAGATGGAACAGAAGAGATAACACACCACAATATGACTCAGCGAAAACCGTTAGGACAAAAAAGGCAGTTTTATTGCGATTTTCAGAGACAGCCAGTATGGTAGGCTTAAAAATAACAAAATAAAGTACAATGGATTTAAATAAAACTCATCTATTAAATACGAACGAACAGCTAACACAACCCACATTCTGGAACAAGTAGACTTTCAGTTACTGACAGCCAATAAAGGGAATCTAGCACATCAGTTGTCAATGATGCCAGTGATGTTAGGTTTGCAGCTAATGTAAGTATGGGGCCACACAATGGTAACAAAAATATGACAAATAATACAACATATCAGTATTCAGATACATATTGGTCAAGTAGGTCAAGAAATGCCAATCACTCAGTACCAGTGTTTTACCGTCATTTACAGAAAAAAAAGAGGGATAAGGCAACTATTCTGAAGAACCTTTCTCTTTATTTCCACTGAAACATTGCAGTAGACTGTAAAATAAGACAAACATGTCGTGTTGATTTACAGACTGTTGAAACTAAACACCCAAAACTCCATAGCTGTTGTTTCAAGGCTGCAGAAAGCAAGATAAAACATAGTTGAACCAGCTAATGTAACTTTATTTATTCAACTTCAGTTTTATCAAGTGCATTTCGTTTGGTATACACTTCATATCTTGACTTTCTTAAGTAGTGAAACAAACAAGCAAACAACTAATTACATAAAAAAGGTTAAAATACAATTAAAATGTAATTTAATGTGTTTGTAGCTGTTAGTGTTCAGTAATGTATTTTGTTGGGCAGCAGAAATATGGGGAAGCTGCATTGGACTCTGAGGTGTGACATTGTTAAAACAGGTTTTGGATCAGTCAGTGCATAGTCTACAGTTTGCTTTATTTGGGTTCCATCACAAGTCAGGAGAGTGACCAGAACAGCAAAGACATTCAAAGGAAGGCTCTCAAAAACAATTTTCCTGCAGATGTGCATTAAGTGATTTCAGTGGTCAAACTCTTACTCTGAAGTACATTTTTGTCAAAAAAAAAAAGTAAAAAGAAAAAATTGTCAAAGATAACGGAAGTCAACCAATACACTGTGAATCAAACACTTGCCAGAGAAATGAAACACAGCTGTCAATCACAATCTCACTAGCCAATAAGAGCAAACTACTGTTAAGGCCCGCCTTCACAAGAGATTCCAAACCAAATTTAAAAGTGCAAATTTTTGAGCACTTTTAAAACCGGCATCAGCAAAGTTAAGTCTGCAAATAGAGATTTCATTTGAAGACAATGTTCCTCCAGTTTGGTTTATTATTTTTTTTAAGTTGTTCACAAAACTTCCATTCATATTTTTCTGTTTTTCCACTGTTGTTGGCTAAATTTTAATTCCATAATCTGATTTCACAATTGTTTTGGCACTTTTCTAATTCCATAAAACTTACAAACTGCTGCTCTCAAAATCTGAGGAAAATTTCTAGATAAACCCAAAGAAGTCAAACTAAAAGCAAAACATAAACGCAAAAACGAAACAGCTCTCCCAGTTCAGAGAGCTGCCAATCACAATCTCACTAGCCAATAAGAGTGAGCCACTGTTAACCCCTCCCTCACAAGAGATTTCAATTGTAAACTTTGAAAGCGCAAACAAAAATACTGGCAGCCCACTTAGAACTATGATCAGCGAAAGAAAAGTTTGCTAAAAAGTGAGTTTATTCGAATACAATTTTCATTCAGTTTAGTTTCTTTTTGTTTGTTCATTCATATTTTTATATTTTTTGTGTTTTCACACAATTTTTGGCTACAATTTAATTCCATAAAAAAAGACCGCTAACACCACAGCGGTCAATTATTAACTCTACAGAGAAGTTCTCACTGAAACAGCAGCTCTTAAACAAAAAAATCTGAAGAAAATTCCTAGATAAAACCAAGGAAGTCAAACTATAACTCCTGCACAAACTGTTGCACTTAAAATAAAAAGCAAAGCTAAATTTCAGCTAAAATAGCGGAAAAAAACACCTCTCCCAGTTCAGTGAGTTCACAATTTAACCAGTAACCAATAAGAGTAAACCACTGTTAATCACGCCCTCACGAGAGATTCTAATTGTAAACTTCAAAAGCTTTAAAAGAGCAAATGAAAACACTGGTAGCCCTTTCAAATCTGTCATCAGCGAAAGTTAAGTCTGCAAAGAGTGAGTTCATTTGAAGACAATGTTCATTCAGTTTAGTTTAACGGTTTCCACAAAAAGTTCCTTCATATTTTTAGATTTTTTTTGTTTGTTTCCCCACAAGTTTTGGCTATAATCTACTTCCACAAAAACTGACTGCTAAAGCCACAGCTTTCTATCTATAACTTGAAATAAAAAATAAAAATCACCACACAACAATGACTGAGGTAAATTTCTAGCCAAAACTGCAGGAAATTCTGTGGTCAATCAATTAGAAAAATCTTTGAACAGTAATTCTTAAGAGAATAGAAGAAATCCTGTCATCTCTAGAATATTACAATGATTTTAATGCTACATTTTTACATTTAGGATAGTTCATCAAGTTTCGATTTTGAACGCTGTGTGAAACAAAGACATTTTTTCCAGTAATATACATAATTGTAACCAATTCATTCACAACCAGTCATTGGCTTTTTTCTCTATAGAGTTTGTTTGAATTTAACCAAGGCGATGCCAACCAGGATTAGAATCTCTGGAGCTGGATTTGACCAATTAACCCAAACTAAGAGGAGCAACCACATCTGTCCACGGAACTACAACCAGATTTGAAAGAACCTAAAGGCTTTGCACCAGTCCAAAACCATCGGTTTATCTCAACTATTGGTTCAACTTCACCACCATCTTTTTAAAAAGCTTCCACTGTAGAATGGAGAGAGTCCACGGAGTTCCTCCTTTAGGGGAATGTTGGTCATATCAGTTGTTTAAGTGTGCACTTTGAAATCTATCCTGAAACAGTAGACCACCCGAGAACTTTTGGAAGAGTCTTTTATTCATACTACGATTCGGAACGCATTGATTCTCATTTGTACATTGGGAGTGTTTGGAAAGGATTCTTTTTCTCATCCCTTCCAGGTGTGTTGGCCATTCAGAGTCACCGGAGAAGCAAACTTTAAAATACAGACCACTGTTCATTGCTTGTTTTAAGAGTTAGCAGCTACCACATGTTTTGGTGCCTTTTTTCAAGTTCGTGTTTTTTTCCGATATTGAAAAACCTTTACAGTAACATGGATGTGCACCCGAGCCCCTTATATCTTTGAATGGCTTAGCTGGCGGAAACGTTTCTCTCTGCTTGTGACGCTGGAGTCCGCCAGTGTGCCCTAGCTCGGGGTCAGAGCCGGACTGGGCTCTGCGCTGAGGTTCACCAGGCACTCGGTCGACCTCAGGCTGGGCAGCGACTTACAGCTGGGTAAAGATGACATCGAACCACACAGACCTAAGAGAGAGGGAGTGTAGTCTTTTTCTGGAATGAAAATCAAAAAATGAAAAAAATTTAAATGCTGTCATTATTTACTCACCCAAATCTGTTTCCAAAGATGTTCAAGACTCTTTCTTTTTTTGAACAAAAAGCGGACACTGCAGAAAACCGGTAGCCATTGACTTCCAACTGTTTTCCTCTTGTATTCACACGGCTGGCATCAGACGTTTTCAGATTACACTTTTCTGCACGTTTTTACTTTAATCTGTAACAATGTCTTTCTACAATAGGTTCGTATTAAAATGAAAAGACCTTATATCCAGTTCGGAAAACCTGCTTAGCATCTCTACTAGTAGGTTTTTAGTAAAAATGTTGATTTGAGCTTTGAAACCCTCCCAAACAAGACCAAGTCACATTGCACCGGGGCATTTGGAAGAAGACAACAAAGTTAGTACATCCTTGTGGACCAGCGGCAGCATTTGCTTTACTTTCGTATGACTAGCAACACTGCTGAGCACAACTACATACAGGTCAAAACACTTTAGGATGTTCAGGTACCTGCTGCGCACCAGGATTTGCCATTCTGTTTTATTTCTGCCTGCGGGGAATCAGTGGACAGGTCGATATGGGGTTCTGGACTGGGAAAACTGCCCCTACATGAACAAATATGCAGATGTAGTTCACATAGCACAACAATTTTTTTGAGATTTGAAGATACAGCCAATATTTTAGGCAAGGTTGATTTCACCTCTGGTAGAGTTTCCTGTCCTCCTGGTTGTTGTAGCTCTGAAGCGATGGCCATTGGTTAACAAGAGGAATTGACAAATCTTTAGAAAGAGGATGTGGTTCGCCTGGAATCAGACTTGTCCTGTTAGACAAGAAACATTCAATGGAGATTTTATTTCCATGTACAAACATGGTTTGAGGATATTACAAATGCATTTTTAAATGTATAAAAATGTACAAAATGTATAAAAAGTATCAATTTTATACAAAGTATCAATAACAATTATAATTTATTTATAAAGCACAGATGAATAACAACATTAGTTGACCATTGTGCTGAACATGAGATGGCACAATGACAAACTAGGAAAAAAACCTGTAAAACTGGGAGAGTATGGAGTTTTTCACCACTAGAGGGCACACTTTGAAACAAATCCATTACTTGTTCATGTGATAAGTAGCTCTAAAGTTTATTTTTAACAATATGTTGTTCACATTTATCTAATTGTAAAGAAAATGTGATTGCTTAACTCAAAAAGTCTTTTTTAATTAAAACCACATTCAATTTTCCAGCCCAGGCAAATTCTGGAAATAGGTTGAGATTTTCATACAGAAAACTTTGTAACTACTCACCAGTTACTTACCTATTGGTAACTGATTTGCATGTTCATGATGTGTCAACGTAGAAGTGAGGGAGATTAGAGTGATTCATTACAAGCAACTTTAAAACGGTGCAATCAACTTTTTATTAAAGCAACATTGATAGACGCTCTAATGGCATTTGAAGGAAGCATTACACAACCGTACCTCTATGAGTCAGAATCTGATCCCGAATCAGATGCAAAGCACCTTTACCAATTCACCAACTCCAGAAAAATGAATAAATACACTAGAACTGTAGATTAACGAGACACAAAAAAAGAGAAACCTTGACAGAGCCTGATGTTTCCAGGGAGTCCCCAACAATTAAATGAATAATTGAAATTAATTTTTATTAAACGAGTTGTTACCGTGTTCAGTGGTGACCCAAATATGAACTTTTGCTGTGAACTTTCCTCTGTGTGTCTTTTTAAAAGAAACAAATTAGTTTTTTGATTGGGACCATCCATGGTTCAATTTTTTATTCAATCTACTCTTAGAAATTACTATAAAAGCCACTAATAGGCTCAACATGTCATGACCCCTTTAATTTTTATGCTTTTTTCTCAAATGTCCAAGTTGCCATTAAAGATTTAAATGGTGCATTTGAAATTATAATTAACATTTTTAATAACGAATCTCAAAAGGGTAATGAACTGAGAGACCAACTGAGTATGTTTTCATTATTCTAAATTCTATTCAGATTTTAGTGAAGTTTTACAAATTACAGCAGTAAAATACCTAGTTTATCAGCTTTGTGCTCATTTGTGATGTTCATCAACTCTACCTTTATGCTAATAGACATTTACTTGTCTATCGACAAAAAAAGGAAATCTGTTGTAAAGATGGCTACAAAGAAAAACATAATAAAGTGTAATGTTTTTTTTTTCGTTTGGCATCAACATTTGGGATGTTCTTCTGTTATCGTTGACAGAACTTTAGGGAAGTAGACCCTTTACACCCTTTAAAACAGGGGTGCTCATTACGTCAATCGCGATCTACCGGTCGTTCTCGGAGGTGCTAGCGGTCGATCGTGGCGTGAAATTGAAACAATATCAGCCGATCATCGATCCCGTCACAGTTCAGTAAAGTTAGCTGCAGATTCACGGATTCGGTTTTCTCTGCTCAATAGCTCGAGACCAGAATGTTCTTAGTAAACAAATAATACCTATTTTTAATCTGTGTTATGTAGCGGACAAACTACAAAATGTTTTTTTATCAAAACAAGTTTCCCTCGGCATTCACAGAAACACATTACCGTCTATGAGCAACCCGCTGACATGGAATCACTTAGGGACCGTCTGCAAATGACCAGATCCAAAATATGTTTTACCCAGAATATGCTTCATAACTTCATTCTAAATTGCTCTATTACAACCAAAATCAAGCAACACGCCACTCCTCACCTGCATATTGTACTGCACGACTCAGTTTCAATAAAAAAAAAAATTATTAAAGCAACATTTTTATTCTTGATTATTTGGATCAAAGCTCAATTGCTCCCATAAAAATCACTCTTTTACCACCAAATTCAGGTCACACACAACTGTTCTCTTTTTTAACCCACTACAACACTCATTTTGTCAAAATTGAGAAATTTTTATTTTTGCTGAATTATTGTATTTACTTAAATGTAAATAGTTTAACCTGCATTGTTTTTAATGAGAATAATTATTATGTGTGTTTTGTCAATTCTCAATAAAGTTGAATATAATTGTTTGTTGATTGATGTTTTACATTTTTGTTGCGGGTAGATCCCTTTGACTTGGTCATTTTAAAAGTAGCTCGCAAGCTGAAAAAGTGTGAGCACCCCTGCTTTAAAACATGTCTATATCGGCTCTTGCAGGCCATTAAGGCTCCAGTTGGCCCCAGTTATCATCCGATTTGTTGTTAAACTTGGGTGCTGAACACCTTTTCATCTCTTATTGGGTCATTTCTGGTTGAGTTGATTTCAAAACAATAAGAGGCGTACACAGTTATTGCCAAAGATGTCTACTGAAGTGGTTCCTTTTGAAAACAGACTTAAAATGAATCTGTCCATTTTTCATTAAATTTATACAAATTCAGTAACGAAATTTCAAATAACAAAAAGACAAGTAACAAAAAGGTCTGTGTATGTTGCGTCATTACATTTTTCATTCGGAATAAAAAATTTGAGTGAAATAATGCTTTTTGTTTTTTCAATTTAAATTAGAAAAAAAAAAGAAATTGTATGTTTATAGTATATATCTTGTACATTTATACTAATTAAGAATTTAAAATTCTCTGCCTGAATACAATGACCCACAATATTTTCGTTCATTCATTCATTCATTCATTTTCCAACCCATTTATTCCAGTTTTGGGGTCATGGGGGTCTGCCGGTGCCAGCACTCTGGGCGAGAGGCGCGGGTACACCCTGGACAGGTCGCCAGTTCTGACAATATTGTTATTTTCTTGAAAAATAATGGGGTGCTGAGATCCATATGCCTAGATCTCATTCTATGGGACAAAGAAATAAAAAAACAAGTGGTCGGTGACCCCTTCAAATGATATTTTACATATTGTATTGGATACAATCTAAAGCACATTAATAAAAAAATGAATTAAATAGAAAACTAATGAAACTTTAGAAACTGGAGATTAAACACAGCAGATTAAATAAAGAAAGAAAATGTTTAATACTGTTTTTTACTGCGTTTGTGCTCATGGGTTCGAACATCAGGGAAAGCCAAAAATATGTTAATTTCATGAATGTGAAATATGAACAATGAAATAATAAAATTATAACACAATAAATTGAGATTGAGAGAATTCCAGTGCAGACGTTCGACTGGTGAATCTGAATAAATGAATAACAAAAACCATCAGAAGTATCTCTTTGTCTGTGTGTTTGCACTCACAGTTGCGCCTGCAGCTCCAGGACGATATTCTCCAGCTCTCTCTTCTCTTTCTGACCCTGTAGATGCAGCTCTTCCAGGTCAGCGGTCAATTTCTTGTTCTCCGTCTCCACATTCTTCAGCTGAGACTCCCGCAGTCTCACCAGCTCCTCGAGGTAACCCTAATAACACAAGTAGTCAGAATACTCTGGATGAGGATGATCATAGACAAATAAAAACACAAAACACCAGACCGTCTTCTTCATGAATGTTTACAAAGATACAATTCCAATCATAAGTCTACAAAGTACAAAATAAAAGTCACCTTCAAATACATGATTGCAAGCACATCTTATGATGAACATTGTTTAATCATGGGTTACCTTTTCAACAGTCCACAGCAAACAACAATGATAAGCTACTATTAATATATTAGGTTCCATTCATTCCATTTCATCCAATAAAAGTAAATTCATCTAGTTTGTTGATGTAAAGAAAAGGACAGAGCTTCAATTTTGTAAATATCCCCATCCTAAAAATATCCCTAAAAAACCCATTAACTTGTTTTTTTTGCATTTTTACTGGCTGCTAATAAAATGTTTGTTTGTTTATTGGGTCTACAGGACCCAGACATATTATTTTAAAATTGCACGTAATATTTCATTTCAGTATTGCACTTCTTGTCAATACGCATGGATCATTAACCAGTTCCTTAAAATTTTAAGATATTTTCATATTTCTGCGTTTTCAATAACTTTTGTTTTCCACTTTGTAAACTTTTTACTTTAGATGCATTTGCTCAGAAATCAATTTTGAAGTTAAATCTCCCAATAAAATGTAATTTCTGTATCTTACACAAAGTCTCCCGTTCACAACCAAATAATTATATTTATGTTGTATTCTTTTTAGAAGCCATTACATATGAATGTATAATTAAAGACAAAATAATTAGCCCTCTTTTTTTCTTGTAAGGAAAATCTGATTTCTTGTAGTTCCTTGATTTTTTTTAAAAACAAAGAAATATTATTAGCCCCTTTAAGAAAGTATTGTGTACTTTGATAAGGTTTAGAAAAAACAACTGTTATCCAATGGCTTGCTAATTTAACCTAATTAACCAAATCAACCTTGTTATGCATTTAATGCCACTTTTAACTGAGCATTAGTATCTTGTAAAACAAAATTATTTGAATTTTATTAACTTTATTAAATTTATTGAATGTTTAAGCAAATAAAAACTGATAATAATAATAATAGTAATAATAGTAAGAATATTGATAATAGGGGTGTAACGGTACGCTAAAATCGTATTCGGTTCGGTACAGTGTCTTGGAGTGTTCGGTTCGGTTCGGTTCATTCGGTTCGGTACAAAACAATAAGAACTTACATATTCTTTATTTTGAAAAGCTGCCAATACACAGTAGAATTCTTGCATAAAATAAATAAAAGTGACACATTTGGGTGATATTTTAAATAAATTGCACTCTTTATTAAGAAAAACACATTTTTTTTTAAATAAAAAATGAAATACTGCAACTAGTTAGGATAGATTACCTATCCACATTTTCTGAAGAGAGCATATATCTGGTTATAATATCTCCAGCAGTAGAAAAATGTTAGATGTGTTGCCTGCCCGATCTCCGTGGAACAATGTCGGCATACAACTTTAAATTTATCCACTCGTCTATCCCCGTTATGTCTTGTGATAGAAATTTTCCTATGTAATGTCTCCATCTAGTGGTTATATTGAGAAATGTAATTTGAGAAACTTTTTAGAGTATACGTCATACTTAGTCCCGCCCTTGAGCAGGAGGAAGTTAGAAAAGCACATGCGTCTCTCTTTGTCTCTCTCTTTCTTCCTGGTCTTGGGGCCTGATCACTCTGGGGTCCGTCTCTTTGTTTCTCCCTTTTCTTTCTTTCTCTTTCTCTTTCTTTTCTATCTCTATTCTTTTATTTCTTTTTCCTCTTTTCTCTTCTGGCGTTCGTTTATATTTTTAATAGGCTCTTAATATGCGCTAAACCACGTTCTTCTTCTACGTTAGAGTCACGTGTGTAGGAAATGCGTTGAGACTGCTTATCTTGGTAAATAAATAGCCGCATTTGCTGTGTTCTCACTCATACGGTCTTCAGTGTTAATTAAGAAAGTATAATTTCTATAACAGTCTTTTAACAGAGAAGCGAAAGTGTTCTCAAACACGAGACCGTAGTGAGATGAGAGGGTCTTTAAGCTCTGGCTTCTCTTTCGCTATTTTCCTACTCGCGCTCGTGCTCGTCAGTCAATAGCGTCCGTGCGGAAACTCGCCTAGGAACATGGTTCTGCTGCGCTTAATATCGCGCTAATAATACATTTATATCATTTAATAAAAATACTGAATACCGAAACGGTACGCAAGTGTCCCGAACCGAACAGGCCGTACCGAAACGGTTCAATACATACCGTGAACCGTTACACCCCTAATTGATAATAATAATTATTATTATTTTATTTGCTGGTGTCTTTCTGGACACCGAAGGACACCTCACAGAGACACATGTAAAATATAAACAATGCAGGTTAAATCGAATAAAGGCAAAACTATACAGAAGAAGCCTGTGTGGTACCTCGAGATATGAATACTTCAAGATACGAAGAAAAAGTTCCAAGATATGAAAAACACCAACAGTTCTGCTCGATGAAGAAACGTTACTTGATTTTTCTCTGGTTTTCCATCTACTTATTCTGTTGTTTCTGAGAGCCATTGCACGGATTAGGCGTTTTACATGTGAAACTTGCTTTGAGATAAAAAATGTTCAAGATACGAACTCCACCCCGGAACGGATTATATTCGTATCTCGGGGTACCACTGTATTTTAATATAGATTATAATAGTTTATCAAAGCAGTTTCAAGCATCAATAACTGCAGTGAAAAGCATTACCAAGATGTACCAACACAGTAAAGAACTAGATGTGCAAAAACAGGAAGTGAAAGATCTCAAAACCTATAGAAAGAAAATTAGCGAGGAGTTTCTAAAGACTGCACAGGAGAGACTTGATTTGGGTCAACATTCTGTTTCCAGCAGGATAATGACCCAGAGCAAATCTCAGGTGAACAAATACCTCCAAATGAGCAAAGTGAGTTCCGAGATTCAACCAGTAAATAAAAACACACAAAAACCATCTGAAAATGTATATAAAAAACCGTCCCTCTCCCCAGACATCTCCTCCAGCTCATCTGGAAGGACTATCCAGCATGTCCTAGATCTTCGACGGGGCCTATTCCCCATAACAAATTCTAACAAAAGTAAATTCTTCAAGGATTACCAACAGCTGAGGTTGTGGAGCGCATGGGACAAGATGTGGTTTCGTTTAGCTCAACTAAAAGCAAATCTATCGTTTTGAGGTGGAAAATGTAAGGCTAACGTTCATTAGTCTGTGATCGATCAGGTGTTGTTTTGTGTGTTTGACCTTTTGAGCATTGACAATCTTGAACCTCTGCTCCATCTTTCTGCACTTGTTTCTCCAGCTCTCCTCATCGGTGACCAGAGGGATGTAAGGATGATCCACGCTGTCTTCACTGTTGCTGCTGTCCACGCTCTGACCGTCCTCATCATCGCTGAGGTAATCATAGCTGAACCAAAATCAAAAAGGCAGCACAATATTGTTTTCACATGATTGGAAGATTCAATATCTGCATTTAATCTGTGATTAAAATGTCTGGATATTTTCCCCCATTTTCTCCAGTACTGACTTAGTCTTAATGGGGATTGCAGTAGCTCCAAAGGCCTCTACACACCAAAATGAATCAAGATTCGACGAATCTTTGGAAGGCTTCTCAGTGTGTATGGGTTGAGGAAATGATGCAATGACGCTCCCTGCCTGAAGATGGCGTTTATGGTATAACTGATGCATTCCACATGGGAAACAGGAAAGAAATGATGACGACAGAGAAGAAATTAAAGAACACGTATGCTGTGTCTCAATTCAGGTTCTAAAAGCCTCCGGAAAGTCCTTCCTACCCAGCCTTTAAGGCTGCAGATCCTCCGAAGGCTGCATAAACCCTTGGAAAAATGGAACAGTCTATCTTCTTCTGTTGTTTTTTAGCAGGTTGCTTATGGTACATTAGCGCCACCAATTGGATCAGTAGTTTGGATCCCAAAATGAATGAATGAAACATTTTGTATTATTCATATTTGTCTTTAAGTGATTATTTTATTTTATTTTTTTGTGTCTGATAAATTTTTAAGATCACTGTAAGTCCTAAAACACTGCTAGTGTTTTAGGGGTTATTTTTAATTGTTCTGTTTCTTTATTTATTTTTTGTCTTTTTTTAATTCTTCAGTATTTTGCATTGGTTACATTTCCCTCTGGGATTGTTTTCTATTTTATGTTGTGTGTGATTTAAATGAGTCTTGACGGTCTAGCTTCACAGTTAACATTTAGTTGCCTGCATGTGTTTAGAATGAATGTTTAAAATAAAAATATATTTTACAATTCGCTGATCTCTACCAGCATTTAAAGCTTGAATATAGTCCTTTAAAAAAACTGTAACTTACATGTAGATACAAATTCAAGTGTGTTTTGTGTTGATAATAATGAAAAAAAAGGACACGAAGGATGGTCACGATGCATCCTCTGAATGCAGGGGAAAGAAGGACGGATTTGAAGGGTGCATTTTAAGGACCCTTCGAGTTTTGCCGAAATGAGACGGCCTTGGCGGACCGTTGTGACATAAGTGGCCTTAAAATACGCACTCGGTAGGATGCACACTTGGTAGGATGGATCGGGACACAGGTATAGAAACAATAATGGATGTCGAGGAGTTTAGACTGTTGGTGGCTGATCACAAGGAGCTATTTGACAAAAAAAGAAAAGAGAGGATTTATGGCACGTTATTTATTTCCTGTACGAAGTCGCTATGAAAATATCGGATGCCACAGAGTGGCTCTTTTATGTCCTACTCGAAAATGAAAAACGGATCCGATCTGGCACCATGAAATTCTTTTTCGTTGACCCCACTCGACAAGTCAGATGTGTAATGTCAATGGTTCTTAATTGAGGAACGTTGTCGAACGAAACTTCGGACTGAAAATTGGGATCCGTGTGTAGAGGCCTTAACATTGTGAAAGTCAAGCAAACACCAGGAAAAAACCCTCACCTTTGTGTGAATTTCAGGTAAGGAGTGTAGTCAATAACAGCCTCAGACTTTCCATCCAGAACCTCTCCTTTCAAACAGAAACTGAGCACAAACACAAACATCACATAATACTGATTATTGTTCATAGCTACCAATCCCTCATTTTCATTTACAGGTACTCTGGAATTATTCAATGAATTTGGGGTATTATTTATAAAAGAGTACATAGAATCCTGAATAAAAAATAAATGTATGTCAGAAAGGTCAAATTTGCATGCACAACAAAAAATCTGACAAAATCAGATTATAAAACCATTCATACGCACATCTGCAAGCAATCTTCCTTTTTTTCCTTTTTTACCCAAACACGCCTTGTCCACACCATATATAGTCAATGCAAAGCAGCTCATGAATATTCATGTATAGTTAGACGAGCGTGGAAGCTGTGAATTATGGCTGGTAAAAGGTTGGTAAAAAAAAAAATGTAAAAAGGTGCTGGACCTCTAAAGTACTGGACCCGATTCAGCACATTAATCCAAGAGAACTGCTCTCAGGAACTAAATCTTCTTATAAGCCACACGTCATCATTGGCCAAGAAATCATTATGGTCATGAAATACACATTCTCTCTGTATTTTCACATTCTCTACCATTGCATCTACGATCCTCAAAGTTGCCTGTTTCTGCCTCTTTCAAAGAGCTCTAAACCCCAGTCTGTCCTGAAATTTTTGCCAGGAAGCAAAGTACAGTTAACCCTCGTTTATCGCGGTAGATAGGTTCCAGAACTAGCTGAAAATCTGCGAAGTAGGTACACCATATTTACAGTATTTATTTAACAGGAATTCAGTATTGAGACTTTTAAAACCCTACCTTTACATAGTACTGTTAACAAACCACCCTTTACAGTAATGTACAGATATCTACAGTACGTACATACAGCACACAGGCACAAAAACAGTAAGTGAACATAAAAAATAGAAAGATTGTTATGGTGCGTACTGTACAATTGTGCAGTATTTTACTCACCACGATAGAGTTGGAAGTTACACCGCTACATATTTTCTCTTATAACAAAAGGAAAAAATCCGCGAAGTAGTGAATCCGCGATAGTCGAACCGCGAAGTAGCGAGGGTTCACTTTAGAACTAAATTGTGTCTAGCTGCTAAGCTCAATCTTTCTCAACCTCACCTTGTTAGCAGAGATCACTGTTCCTTGCCCACTTCCTACACAGCTGTTTCTGTTTCAGTTCATGGCTGGTTTTCAAACTACGATGATGATCATTAGCACCTGTTTAGTATAAAGTATATTCTGAGTATATTCTACTTGTTTAACAAGTACCCAAAAAAATGCTAAAAATCAATAGAGTATTGTACATTTTAATACATTTTAATTTTTAATTAATAATGAAATATATTTTGGCACACTTTGAAGGTGTAAAAAT
Source organism: Danionella cerebrum (assembly GCA_007224835.1). Classification (NCBI taxonomy): domain Eukaryota; kingdom Metazoa; phylum Chordata; class Actinopteri; order Cypriniformes; family Danionidae; genus Danionella; species Danionella cerebrum. The sequence continues at coordinate 174,970 of SRMA01027175.1, read as the reverse complement.
TGTTTTCTTAAGAAAAATAAAGTGAATTCTCATGTAAACAACGTATGATTAAAAACGCAAACCAATCGTATGCACAGAACCTATATGCCTAGTTACCATAGTAACACACATTGGTTTCACTTATTGATTTCACAATACGATGACCTAATTTTGGCACTGCCTTAGTCTCTGCTAATCATATTCCTTTTGTGTGTATTTGCTGTAGGTACAGGGTGGAAGACAAGCTGCTCAATCCAGTTGACTTTGGTGAACCTTTTGTTTATGTTAGAATTGTACGATTACTAAAAACAAGAGTTTACAGAACAACTTTGTGCCGATAGTTTCCATATCTGCATCTGGCTATGACAGAGTGTTAGCTTGTGTCATCATCAATCAATCAATCCCTTGTGTGAGTAATTTATTTCTTTAATCTTCCACTATAACTAATCTTACCTAAAATCAATCGCTCCCAGTCCAATGAGCATCCCAGTCAGAACGGTTGCTTCTTCACGCAACATTATTGCCCCCTCGTCATAAAACCTCCTGCGAGCAAAAGTGACATTTTAAACATAGTTTTACATTCCTGCATTTAACTCGATGAAAAAACTTGATTGCTTTTGTCACAATATTTTACATCATGTGTGATCAGAGATGTATAAAGTACCAGAGACCCAGACTTGAGTAGAAGTAGAAGTGCTTGTTAAACACCATACACTCACAGAAATGATTCATGGCAGAGTTAGTTTTTATGTATTTACATCTATTTGATTTTATTTAAAAACTCATATTTTTAAAATCTATACATTAAAATTAAATAAACTCTAAAAGATTTAATCAATTATACCATTTATTTAATGCAATTAGTTAATAAATACTAACATTGTTTAAATAATAAGAGTTATAAAACAAACAAGATTTTGTTATATAAAGTTTATTAGATTGGTTTTTATAAAAAGTATGGAAAAAAATTAATTTGGAAACAGAAAATAACGTCACTTTCGCTGGACACAAGACCTCGGGATATTGTAGGAATCCGTTACACTCATGTTGGTAAGTAATCCAAAACATCCTTTGTTATATTGCTCCTGTTCTAATTACGCATTTATTTAGCATCGAGTGTATATAATGTTATTCTATTTATGATAAGTTTTATGTAGTTTGTGATTTTTTTTAAAAACGGTTTTAACGTAGTGTGACGACCTGGCGTAACGTCGCCGCCCCAGTGCATCATGGGAGGTGGTTAGATTCGAATTCAAATAGCAATAACTCTTAAGTTACTGCTAAGTTATGATTGGTCTAGACGCAGGTGGCCGCTTTAATAGTTGTTGGTTACAATGATAGATTTTGGATGCTGAATAACTTAAGTAGACGGACTTAGGTATTGCAAGTAGTTTATTTTAAAATGTACTACTAAAGTACTGAAAGTAAAAGTATTGTCTTAATGAAAAAATATTATATTGATTTTGTTCATCTTCTAACTCGCTTTCGGGAACACAGGGGAGAGAGGTCTCCAGCGCACATCAGGCGAGTCGTGGGGGTACGAGATACGAAAGGTCTCACAGGAAATTTTTTGCTTCGAGATACGAAGAAAAATTCAAGATAAGAACAAACACAAGCAGAACTGCTGTATTTTCCGCTCGACATCATGACGTCACGTCGCACTTCCGGGCTCTCGTGCTCCTATCTCCCAGTGCAAAAATGGTCTGATGCGCTTCAAAACACAGCAAAACATTATGTATAGAATACTAATATTGTGCTATAACAAATGTTAGAGTCAAGGTGTCGTAAAAGAAATAACGTTTATAACGTGGAAAGTGCTGTTCTGTAGTGCAACTTAGGGAAACCCTGTGACACGTTCTCAGAAGCGCTCTATCCGTCTGTCTCCGCTATTGTTTGAAACCGTGTTGGTGTTAGTAATTCGTGAAATATCTCGAGAAAGTCAACTTTCATACGTAGTGCCGTAATATTTTCTGCATCCGTTCCACCTCCTCCGACACATCGCCATTTGTGAACATATTACGTATTTTGCTTGTGTTTTATTCTGTTTTATTATCATTTATTACATTAACAATATGTAGATTTAAGGATTGAAGAAACGTTACTTGATTTTTCTCTGGTTTTCCATTTTTTATCAACTTATACTGTTGTTTCTGAGAGCCATTGCACGGATTAGGCGTTTTGAAACTTGTAACAACTAAACTTAAAACAAGTAAAACTTGCTTCGAGATACGAAATGTTTGACATCAGAACGACACCCTGGAACGCATTAATTTCGTATCTCTGGGTACCACTGTATTTTGTGTCAAACAGTTTGAAATAACCGTATGAAAAGAATATGTAAATTGTTCCTTATATTCTCCACAGCTGATTCCCTTCTTAAACTAGCGAATACTGGGATTTTTTTATTGAATGTGTCATGCAAAAAAAGCCATTAGATGCGAACTGGAGCGTCACACCAAGCGCGTATTGTTCGTAGCATCTTATGAACTGTGAGTAACGTTAGCTAACGTTAGTTAACTTAAAGTAACGTATCTAACTTATGGATAGCTCAAACTGCTTTATTTGTGTATTCTTAATATGTGTCTTAACTTCAACTGTGAATTTTTGAAGGCCGTTATTTCACAATCTCTTGGGAGTAAGCACTTCATTCTATATGAAATGTTTTTCACTATGACAAATGTGAACGTGGGCTCTAAACAGGGCCACGGGTGGTTTTCTTCAGTTGGTGAAGGAGTTGATGTCGAAAAATTGCCATATCAAAAAAGTGCTCTCAATTGCAGGCTGTCAGCGCTGTCTTCTTTGACTGTCTGATTCCCTCAATGACGCGCGAAGCTTAATCAAAGCTGTGACAGTGCCATCTGCTGCTCTGGCAGTGATAATGCAGACAGTAGTGCAGTGACCCAATGCATCTGCGGTGACGACTTGCATTTGCAGACGTCATGCATGTTGTGGTACGCATGGAGTATGCGATGTTTATGTGAATTTCCTTCAAATCCATGTGAACGAAGTTAAGGTTAGTGTAACACACTTGAAGTAAACGAGCGTGATTTGATTTGATTTATTTATTTTTTTTACACAAACTCTCATCTGTTTACACACAGCTCTGTTTTCTTGACAACACGCTAATACTTTCTTCTTCTTAAGTCCTTTGTTGCCAGGTCAGTATTAGTGTATACAGCTGTGGTGAGATGTGTTTATGTTGAAGGCCACATCCTGATGTAGACTGACCTTGTGGTGCGGCTGTCTCGCAAAGCTGTGGCAATGTATTCAGACAGACGCTTTTCCATCAGTGCGACCCTCAGCCAAGCTCTGCCCTAAAGAGACAGAGGAGTCACACTTTTGATTTTTGTTATACAATAAAAAACCATTTATTCTCAGTTTTTGTGATTTTTGTAGTAAAAAAAAGGCAAAATGTAATAACCGCAGTATTGTATTTTTATTAAAGTTTCAGGTTTGTTGTGGAAATATTAAAAAAAAGAAGTTGTGGTTGTACTGAAAAAATGATATCAAGTATTGCACAAAAAACTGTTTGAAAGTTAATTTATTAGAGCAAATTGACATTGTAAAGTAGTAATGCTAGATTTATGAATACACTTATAAAAAATTTGTCTTCTTTTTAACAGAAATTAAGATATTTTTAACAATGTTTTCTAAAGAAAGTATAAATACTTAACTATCTGACTTTTAGACCTGAATTGTGTTCTATTAGAAAAAATGAAATGTAAAAGATAAAGTATATGAAAATAGATTACATAAATACTTATTTCATGTTCCCGGGCTTGATAAAATAAAAAAATAAGGTCTAAAGTGATTTTAACTGAAAAAAAAAAATCCTATTGTTCTGAGATAAATGAAGTTCACAAGTTACATCACAACAGGGAGATGCTTGAAATCATGTAAAAGATAAAGTATATGAAAATAGATTACATAAATACTTATTTCATGTTCCCGGGCTTGATAAAATAAAAAAATAAGGTCTAAAGTGATTTTAACTGAAAAAAAAAAAATCCTATTGTTCTGAGATAAATGAAGTTCACAAGTTACATCACAACAGGGAGATGCTTGAAATCAACCCTTTCAGGGTTGCCTCTCCCTCCTCCGTCCTTCTTTGTTCTTCATGTAGTATGGTTTGTTAGCTTTTTAGCATTCATAGTGTTTTAAAGCTAATAAAGCTGCATTTTCTATTATATCATCTGAAATCTTGCTTCCAGTGTCTTCATAATGATGAATTATCACCATATTTTGATTACATTATGTATTTCTTAAACATTATACATGAAATAAATCAGTAATAATCACAAATAAACTAAAATCGTTTTCGACAGAAACTATTCAAACTCTCGGTTTAACTGTTTTTATTCAGGAGGAATCCCACCTTTGCTCTTGAGGAGTTGATGTTTTCCATGTTCTCGATGCTGCTAATGCAGTTATTGGACACTTTGCTGCAGGCCAGGCGAATGAAATCCCAGAAACTGCGATGACCATCAAACCAGCTTCCAGAGCCTGCAGAGGGCGTGACGGAAGGAGTCAGCTCTTTTATTTTCAGACTAACACATTCTACGTACATATTATATATCATCTTATGGTACTTTTCTCTCATTTGATTAGCAAACTAAACCAAATAAATTCTAATCAATTCCAAAATTGTGAAGGCACAGCTTCTTAAAACTGTGGAAGTCTTGCTAGTTATGTTCTTACAGAACGTTGTGCGCCATTTTTATAGCAACAGTTTTTGCTATAATGAGTCAAATGTGCATAAATCATGCAGCATATTGACGATTGGTGAGCTACTACTTTTTGTACAGCTGCCCGCATGTCATCTTACGCGTATAATCAGCTTTCAATTAAAGACTCCTTTATTAATTGTGTGGATATGCATATTTTTTGAGATGGATGTAAAGAATGTTCCATGTATAATGATATTTATAAGAACCTGCAGGATTGTGAGTGTAGTAGAATGAATGAATTATTGATTGGAGGTGATTATTAGTTTTATTGGGAACTGATTAGCTTAATTGAAGTGTTTCCCCTCTGCCTTCTGTTCTTCCTCGTGTGTTCTAGTTTACTTTATTTGTATCACCTGTGACTCGTGACAGCCTGTACATTTAAGCTGTCACTTTTTCTTTGGTCTTCACTTTGTTTTTGAGTCAGCTTCAGTGAACTTGCGGTGCATTTCCTTGGTTTCTTGAGCTACTTCCAGTAAGACCGTTTTATTTTCTCTTGTTGTCTTTTGTTTTCTCCCCTCGTGGAGTTTTCTTTAGGTTTGTTATACTGAATATTTTTATTCCTCATCCTGAGAAGAATCTGAGTTGAGTGTTTGGATATATTACCTTTTTTTTTTTAATTGAGAAGAATCTTTAAGTAGAATTTTTTTTTTTTATAAATCCTTGTATCCTGGATTGCCTCTTGGAGTGTATTTCCTTTGGGTCCAACACAACTGCCTCTTTGGCTCAGAGGTTCACACTCCAGTCTCCACAACAGAGACACGGGTTCAAAACCTGGCCGTGACATAATATAACAGTTCTCTCATTTTATGAGAACATCGTATGTGCCAGGAAGACGTCCATATTAAAGTAAATTTAAAGTTATGTTAAATTATTTATTAGTATGGCTGTTTCGTTTCATCATACAGTTAAACGTCTTGTTAGTTAACACCTCCCTGTGTACAAACATTTTAGTTTTTCCATTATAACCCATTTATATCGTATGGCATTGTCATATTTGGACATTTTCAGCACATTGTTTGAGAATTAACTCATAGTTAAATCTAGTTTCTTGCCTCTCGTGGTGCTCTCTCTCCAGATATCTGGTGAACGATGACATTGTTCTAAAAGTCTCAGATGAGGTAGTTTGGCAAAATTTGCACACAGCTGAATGTTTCTTCTTCATGGAATTTCAACATATATATTCTTTGTGCTCTGTGAAGCGAAAGTTAGTAACAGCCGATTCTGTCTCAGGTGGAGTATGACGATACAAAACGCTCATGTTAAAAAATATGGTGCTGATTGGGTTTTGTACACATGTGCAGCCGAGATCGAGACTCGAGACCAAGTTCAGAGACAGTGAAGACGGAGACGATAAAGTGTCACAGTCGAAACCAAGACAAAACCAAGACTGCGATCGCTGGTTCCATGACAAGACTATAGAAAATTGAGACAGATCTCGAGCAATACAACACTAAACGCTGCATCACACCCCTGTTCCGCCCAAAAAACTCATTGCCATTGCATAGGCATTTATTCAGTAAATGTGTTCAATCATAGTTTATGCATATTTTTTTATGCAGATAGTTTTTTACACACTTTTTCTAATGTATGCGCATCTTGACATTTCCATCCTGAGTTTTTTTTATGTGAAATCGCTCCGTTGGTTAGTAGATTAATCATGTAGTCAAGACCGCCATGACTGAAACCAAAACCCAGCCGAGATCCTAGGGTACCAAGACCAAGACAAGACCAAGACAAGACCAAGACGTGTTAAGCTGAGATCAAGACTGGTAGAGACCAAGCCAAGATATCGGATAAAAAGTTTATCCTGCTCAGGTGTGCACATAATTTTTTTTTACAACATTTTCAAAGTTTATGTGCCTCTTGACGTTTCCATCCAGAGTTTTTTTATGTGATAGGTGTAGGTAACATTTCCATTGAAATGAGCTATTGTTGATTAGTGAACTTTTTTAAACTTCTAACAATTGATATTTATGGAAGTTTAAAAATAGAAGCTAAGTAGCTATTCTAAAGAGTAATGGCAATATCGGGATTAATAAACTGCTTTGTTGTGATAAAAAATGTTAAAACCATGTGTAACCCTCTTTTAAGTTGACAAAAACACAATATTTGCTGCCGCTTTGAGACCTGAATGACAGACATTCACTAACAAAAGAGCCAATCAGAAGCAAGAATGGTGGAAACATCCTGCCTCTCGTACTTTGATTGGCTTTTTAGCAGTGACATGCTTAGATATTAATGAGAGTCTCGACGCGGAAGAGAGGAGGAGATTTTTCAGTCATAGCGCACTGTAACTGAGGGATTTGAGTAAAAATAAACATGTCAAACTTTAATTCTGGCAAAAGATTGGGTGTTTTATGGCTGTGATTACAATCATCAAAGCAGCAGTGAGATATGAACGTTTATATAGGGCTGCTAATAATGCAAGAGTGAAAAAGATTACCGTATTTTTCGCCGTATAAGACGCACTTTTTTTCCCCAAAACTGAGGGGGAAAAGTTGGAGCGTCTTATACGGTGAATGCAGAGCGTCGCGGAGCGGAGGGCGTTCACGGCCGTAGGCGTAAGAGAGGCCGCGGCTTCGGCCTAGCTCCTGTTATGGTAAAGATGTACCTTCTCAATTGATAATAAACACTGGAGACCATTTGAGAGAGAACACAGCAAATGCGGCTATTTATTGTAAAGATTTAGCAGTCTCAACGCATTTCCTACACACGTGTTATCCGCATTGGAAGAAGAACCTCGAGTCTCTCAAAGTAAGACAAGCGGGAAGAAGGGCGGGACTGAAGTATGACATGTGCTCTTAAAAGTTTCTCAAATTACATTTCTCTAAATGACCACTAGATGGTAGTATTATATAGGAAAATTCCCATCACACTCCGGAGCCGTCGGCCATATTTGTACACCCGGCGGTGTGCGCTGACGTCATCGCCCATCTCGTCGATCCTACCATAGCGCGTAGGACTCCATGAAGGAGGACATTGTTATAAAATCATTTAAGACGTGTGGCATTAGTAATGCCTTGGATGGAACAGAAGACAACATCTTATTTGACACCAGTGAGGAAGAAAGTGATGACAATGACTGAGTGGATCTATCCTTCCTCATTTCTGATAGCAGTGACGAAGAGGAATTATTGGGGTTCGAATAAAAACATTACAGCCTTTTTTATTACTTTTACTGTTTACTGACTTTGCTGACTGTTCATGTTTGGCATATAATTGTTCTTACAACTGCTGTTAACTTTTACACAGTTGATATAAAATATTTTACTACAGTATTTGGTTCAGAATCTTTTTTTTCTAGATCTTCCTCATTTAAAACTGTGTGCGTCTTATACGGCGAAAAATACAGTAATTCAATATTTTTGTTGAAATCCAACATTTGAATTAACTGATCACCACAAGTATTTCATGTAATGGAGATACACTTGTAGTTTCTTACCTTTAAAGCGGTGGCTGAGAATGTGTTCCAGAATAGCAGCAAAGTTAATGAACTCTTCAGAAGAGTCATCGATTGGCTCTGCCGTGTACTTTTCTAACAGTGTCTTCACTGAAAACCTGCCAAACACAAAAAGTATCATCTTTTGTCATTCTGCTTCCCAGTTTTTTTGTAAAAACACTGTAAAAAAATGTGACGTATAAGTTATCGGCACAGTGTGAAATCCCCATTTCTGTAGAAAATTATGAAAGGATTGAGATGTCACACATTGCCTAGGCATTCTATAGAATATCTATTTTATTCATATCTGTCAATTTTTCATCACTCTGCCATAAAGAAATTGACAAAGTTGTGCTCTTTAATTTTAATCTTTTTATAATTTTATAATTTCATTTTAATCATGTAAATTATGGTTCGTATGTCATGCATGTAAATTAAAGTGTCAAATTAATTTTATTCAATAATTTGTGCTTTGTGTTTTATTTTTTTGAACTAATTCTGGTATGTATTTATTGCATATTAATGAACAAAGTTTTGCTTTGTGTTAAAAATTTTAATTAATATAGTTGTGGTGTGTGTTAAATTTGTTTTAAGTTAATAATGTTGTGCTTTGTGTTGCTTGAACTAATTAAATCCTGATTTGTATTTATTGCATGTTAATTTATAAAGTTAATTATTACAAATAATTGCTTTGTGTTAAATAATAAGTGCAGTGGGTAGCACGAGGCTCACCTGTGACCTTCCTGAAAGGAGTTTGCATGTTTTCCCTGTGCTTGCGTGGGTTTCCTCCGCGTACTATGGTTTACCCCACAATGCCAAAAACATACGGTTAGATTCATTGAATAATCTAGATTCCCCTTAGGTGTGTGTGTGGGAGTGAACTGGGGACCTGTCCAGGGTGTACCCCCGCCTCTCGCCCAATGTGAGCTGGAGGTAGGCACCGGCAGACCCCCGTGACCCCAAAAAAGAAAATAAGCGGGTTGGAAAATGAATGAATGAATAAATAATCATTTTTAAATAATTTACATTTTATAATAATTAAATAATTGTAATATTTTAATAATAAAAAAATGAATAATAAAGTTGAGCTTTGTGTTATATTCATTTTAATTATTTACATTATGGTTTACATGTATTGCATGTAAATTATTAACGTTATGCTTTATATGCAGTGCATTTTATTTAGTAAAGTTGTGTTTTGTATTTAATTTGTATGAAATAATGAAGGTTCTGATGTGTATTTACTGCTTACTAATTTATCAAATTTGACTTTGTTTTAAATACATTTTAATTTAAAAAATTGTCCATTGTGTTTAGTTCATTTTAATTAATTAAGTTCTGGTTTGTATTTAATGGATATTAATTAATAAAGTTATGCTTTGTGTTAAATTCAATTGAACTAGGTTCTGGTTTGTATTTGATGAATATGAATTAATAAAGTTATGCTTTGTGTCAAGTTAGTTCTAATGACTAAATTTGTGTTTCATTTAAAGCTGTAAAGCAAGCAGAGCGACTTGCTCATGCACATAAATAACAAAGGCATCTTGTCTAGGCCTTTTCACACTTGGTGTAAATGCTACCAGACATTCTATATAATAGCTAGGCATTGTATAGAACTCCTAAGCAAAACTTTCATTTCACACATTGCCTAAAAAATAGAACGCAGACATTTCACATCTTACCAGTAACATATACAAGACAAAAAATCATGCAAATGCAATGCAAAAAAACCTGCAGAATCAGTCCTTTATACGACTTAAAGTACGAGTAAAAAGTATCTGTTCTAAAACTACTCGAGAGTACATCATACAATTTAAAAATGGAGGTCACATCAGACCCGCTTTCTTAAGGGTGTTTCTAAGCAAGATAGAAACAGAGAGAGAGAGAGAGAGAGACAGAAAGAGTGAACAAAAGATAGAAAGATAGTTATAATTTAATACAAATATAATACATATAGAGAGAGCGAAAGTAAAGTAAGAGAGATAGAAAGAGAAAAATAGAGCAAAAAGAAAGGAGATAAAGATAGGGTGAAAGAGAGGGAGGAAAAAGAGAAGATCACGAGTAAAGTAGAGAGAACGAGAGAGAAAGAGAGAGAGAGAGAGAAGAAGAAGAAGAAGAAGAAGAAGAAGAAGAAAGAAACAAAAAGAGAGTGAGAGGGAGAGAAAAGAGACAGATAGACTGCGTGAAGAGAGAGTGAGCTGGAGAAAAAAAGAGAGGAGATATAAAAGAATGGAGAGAGAGAAAAACTGAGTGAAATAGAAGAGAGAGAGAGAGTGCAAGTGACAGAAAGAGTGAACAAAAGATAGAAAGATAATACAAGTGAATACAAATATAATACAGAGAGAGAGCAAAAGTAAAGTAAGAGAGATAGAAAGAGAAAAATAGAGCAAAAAGAAAGGAGATAAAGGTAGAGTGAAAGAGAGGGAGGAAAAAGAGAATAGCAACAGTAGAGAGAACGAGAGAGAGAGAGAGAGAGAGAAAATAACTGCTACAAAATTACAAATTCAACTATTTTCTTAGTGATTGAAATGATAAAAGAAAATGAAGAAAAGTTATTGCATAAATAATTCTATTTATACTGATTTTATCGATGTGATCATATCGTATTGGTTACATTCGCTTCATCTCGTTTTTGGTGGATTGTTTCTTTATATGTAATTGGATTGGACGGAATAGGCGCCAATCAATAAAAAAAAATCATTAAAAAAAGAAAGTATTGCAGAAAGAAGAAGAAAAGTAGCCCAGTAAATGTACAGAACTAGAAATGTACTCAAGTAAAGATGTTTAAATCTACTCACTAAATTACAATTTCTGAAAAAACAAAAAACAAAAAACTACTCATTTAAGTATTTGTAAATAGTTACTTTCCACCACTGCTGTTCCCACAACGAAGCTATAAAATGTGTTAGTGTTACTTCATGAAATGGATCAGAAAACACAGAACGTGTTTTTTAAACGAATTTTTTAATCTTGATGTATTTTTACAGTCCTTTTCACAATTTTGGGCCATTAAAGGGCACTCAAGCACACGATTTGCACCCATTTAATGTATTATTGTTATAAAATGTATTAAACATAAAAAATAAACGAGTTCTTTTGATGAAAGATGTTCAAGAGCAGAAAGAAATATGATTACTTCAGCTAATTGTGTCTTCTGCCACATTGCGGAAGAAAAGGGTGGCATCCGTACTTGAGATTAGTGTCCCAGGTCCAGGTCAGGCAGAGAGATGGTGAAGTGAAGGGATATGATATGATTTGATCTAAAAAGGTTGGAAGTAATATAGCTATTGACTGGAGAGTAACTAGTTCCTGGCATTAGGTAGGAGAAGCACTAAAAGCTAAGTGGAGTGTAGAGTTTCTGTTCTTGAGTAAATAATGCATTTGTTAGACAGACAGGTATACATCAAATCATACATGAAATTTTACTACCGTCTGTGATGAGGAGAAAAAAGAAGTTCACCATTTCTTTTAAAAGATGGATGTCATGTCAATTATCCGCTTGAGTTAGTAATTCTACAGAGAGGTGCATGAGCTGAACCTGCATCTGTACGGAGATTTAACTACGTAAGGTTCTTCCATCTCACAAACCAAACAATAGGTTTCATTTTCTCAGGCAAAATATAAAATATTATGAACTATTATCAACATTATTAAAATTAATAGGCTTTCATCCAGAAATATGGATGTTATGTAAAATTTGTAAAATATTTTAGCTTATAATAACAGCTAACCCTTAGAAGTCTGGGCACTTTTGAGCACTTTTTACTACTTTAATATTTGCTCTAATAAATAACCTTTAAAACTGTTTTATTTGTGGCAAAGCTTGATTACATTAATTCCACAACAAACCACGAAAAAAACATATTTATATAATTTTGAGTAGTTTTTTTATTTACGGCAAAAATCTAAAAAATGTGAATGAACGGTTTTTAAGTTTTATCATAAAAATCAAGTGTTGAGACAAAATAAAAATTCCTAAATCCCCCCCAATAAGCAAAGACAAGCTCAAAACAATGTGAAAATTTTATCAATTAGCCAGGCGAACCTTTCCTAACTCTTACACTGTTGAAAAACACAAGCCATATGGCACGTCTTGTACTTCCAAGGGCTATCTCTTCTTTTAACCACTAGATGGCACTGATGGCACCATATTAGGGTCTGTAAAATTAAACTGAAAAACAATCACGCATTTTCTCACGTGAATTACTTTGCAAATTGAGTAACAAACAAGTCTTAACTCTTGTAAAATATCAAAACAAATAACCTTTGAAACCTACACGTTATATTTGAAATCCAAATTAAGCAAAAGGTGAGTCCCGTCATTCCATACTTAATTCTAAACAGCCCCTGAATGGTGCATGCAATATATTAATAATATTTAATAAACAGTGCAATTTACCATCCATGATGAGCTTTTATTCATAAGTAAAAATCCTGAATTCATTATTCATTATGTGTCCAAACTCTCTGTCCCTGTTCAAAAGAAATAGTTTAAAACTTTACCCATTAACTATTTTTGCAATGTCTTCCAGTGGGAGATTTAGTAGACGCCGAGTGATTTAGGCAGTTCTGAAGGCAAACGTGGGTCCAACCTGGTACTAGCAAGGTGTACCTAATAAAGTGGCCGGTGAGTGTAAATCGGAGGAAGAAATTAACTTGGGCCATTGTCAGCTCTTGGTATGGAAAGACTCAGCTAAGTGGATGTGATAAAGCCATTGCTTTCTTCTGCTTTCCTTGCCTCCTTTTTAAAATCACTGGACCAGACCCAGGATGGGACTTAAACCAGTACGCCATTTTTAAAACGCTTTTTAAAAAAAGAAAAAAAAACTGCTTTATTCTCATAAGAACAGAGAGACAATGTGCGTCAAGTCGAATATAGTTAAAATCACGTTTACTTGTTATTTATTGTTGTATTTTGCTAATTTTCACACAACAACAGCTTTAATTTATGGCATTTTGTGGGAAACCATTCATAAATATTGTAACATTTTGGGGTGTGGGACTGTTTATGAATTTTTTTAAATCACTAACAGAAATAAACGTCATTTTTTGACTAAGTAAATACCACTTCATTTGCTGTTTCAATCCAAATAAAGGACTATAGATATTAAATCTTATAATAATATAAATCTTATCTTTAATCAATGTACAAGGAATGTTTATTTCCACAATGAAACAGTTAATAAACATAAAGGCCATCCCATCAACAAATCCCTTCAGGATTGGCATTATAACAGTGCATCATTGAATGACCCCTATGTATTCTGTGTGATGCTCAGCCCCACTGCCCTTGCTGGAGGAAGGGTGTCGTCATAGCAACGACATCATCCGGGCTACGTACATACGTTAAATCACAAACGTTTAACAACGTCCGGGTACAAAATAATTTAGTTTTTAAACTCACATCCAATTCATTGCCCTAAATCAAATATAAAGTGGCTCGAGTAGAAATAAAATACAAAATAAAAATGTGACAACTCGGCGCTCTACTCCACCCAACCGTTTATTTACAGTACGAATAACGATAAAAAACGGTCAGAACGCCAGAAGCTTCACCCCTGTCGTTGTTTGTAGTTGAATTAAAACCTCAAATGGAAAAGATGGCGTTGTTTATTATCATTTGTCATTTATATTTGGTGTTCCTGGGGGGTGTTGTCAAAATAGTGGCGTATTATGTACATTTCACTTACCTACAAACCGTGATGAGGTTTTTCCTCTCGACGGCGATGCTTCTGGAGAAGCCTTTCTTGGACTGAGCCGCTGTAGCCATCGCAGACTGCGTGAAACTCCGCTCCATTCCACTGGACCCCTCCCTTACGCCACAAATAGTACACACACAACCGCATTCAGAGGCGAGGAATGACAGTTAAACGCAGAAGATATGAAAGGGAAATTCAGAATCTTCACAAAAAATCGCGCTTTCTCCTTGAGCGCAGCTGAAGTGCGTGTCTGCACCTTGCTCTGGTGTCCACTGACCTCATCGTGATCTCAGCATCCGGCGGAGCTTGTCATTTCACTTGTCGTTAATTTTCCTCGCTTTTAAACGCGTTAAGATGGTAAAAATCAACATAGACTGGTTCTAAAAATAAAAGGCCTTATTGTAAAATAGCCTTTCTCAAATATTGACGTAGGGATTCTGCTGAAGGACGCCCAACCCTTCCCAACGCAGTGAAGCAAGATGGCCGCCAGGGGGCTACCAAACACCGCTAAGCTCGACTGAAATACAACGTTTATTACCACGCTAAAAGTCGTCAAATGTTTTTTATAGCGCTTTTATGCAGATGCCTTAAAGCACCTTCATAGAAGAACGAACCAAATAGCGATTAGTTCTAGTATGAGCACGTTTTGTGGAATGGCTATACGTTTTTTCAGTGACTATAGTTTTTGCGGCCATTTTATGCAAAATCAAACTTTCTTTTAGTGTCGTCGAAAACATGCCTCACAGGGGGAATCAAGACAGGTAAACCTAGGGCTAATCCCTGCTTAACCCTTAGCAGTCCGCAGCCTTTTTGAGCATTTTTTACTACTTTACAACATGCTCTGATAAATTACCTTTAAAACAGCTGTACATTTTCACACGTTCAGACGTGTGTGAAATTATGTGACCTATCGAGCACATCTAGGCCCTGAAAACAAGCCGTAAAACATTAATATGTATAAGGGTTCTAAGCACCTTCGGTGCTCGCGCACTAAATAATCTACATATAGAATTATTTTAGCTTTACACAGTCTAATTACGTGGAACCAATAAACACAATAAAACAATAAGGCAATATCAGTGTACATTGTTCCCAAATGTGTCCAACAAACATCGTTTTAATGTTCATCGGATTTTAAAAATATGCTTTTTAGTGTAAGACGAGCTTAGATGCAAAATCAGTTTGATTTCCAGTGGCTCTTTTTAAGAGGAGTAATTTAAAGTCACTGAAAAAGTTTCATCCTAAACGTATAGTAATCTTGGATTAGAAAACCAAAAGTGATTTGATGCACACACGTGTTGTGAAATTATACCAGCAAAAGAGTTAAACAATGGCGATAGGTGAGGCAATGGAAAGCTATCTTTGTCATGGTCTGGGTCTTGAAGGAAACCTGCAGGTCTGCTGTGAAATTCCTGACTGTAGTGAAAGGCCTTCTTAGTGTTCCCGAGAAGAACTCTGAGAGTTTGCCAAATGTACATTTTCAGAGCTGAAGTAAGAATATTATAATTTCTGTAACAGTAATTTTGATGTCATCGTTTAAAATTTTGGGTGTACAGTGATTACACTAATGTTAATGAGTTGCGCTGTTGGTGGAACATTTGTATTGCTGTGAAAATTTGATAAAGCTACTGCAGTGGATAGCACTGTGGCCTTTCAGTTAGAAGGTTGCCAGTTTGAGGCTCAGCGGTGACCTTCCTGGAAGGAGTTTGCATGTTCTCTGGTTTCCCCCACAATCCCAAAAACATGCGGCTAGGTTAATTTAATTTTCTATAGGTGTGAATGTGTGTGTTGCCCTGCGCTGGCGACCTGTCCAGGATATACCGCCACCTCTCGCCAATTGTGTGCCGGAGATAGTCACCAGCAGACCCCCGTGAGCCCAAAAGGGAATACGTGTGTATATTTATTGTATTAATAAGGGTATAAATATTGTTTCATAATATATATTTGTTTAAGTTATATTAAGCCTTCATTTTTGCTAGAGGTGTGGTTTATTTAGTACTGGCCACCGACTGTATACACTCTTGATTGTCCTCGTCATGTGCAAGAAACCCGTCTTTGATGATGTGTGCTTTATTACAGTGAGCATTATCCTGCTGGAAGTACACTGTGGCCATAAAGGGATGGAGATGGTCAGCAACGATACTCAATGGTACTAATGGACCCAAAAGGGGCAAAGAAAATGACACCCACAGCATTACACCACCATCACCTGCATGAACTGTTAATACAAGGATCTATATTTTCAAGTTGTCGCCCAATTTTGACCCTACCATCCAAATGTTGCAGCAGAAATCAAGACTCATCAGACCATACAATGTTTCTCCAATCTTCTACTGTCTAATTTGGTGAGTTTGGTGATTTATTGACAGTTTCCTGTTCTTGGCGGACAGGAGTGGCTCCCACTGTGGTCTTCTACTGCTGTTGCCCTTCAGCCTCAAGTAATGAGTGTTTTTTTGAGCTACTATCAACTCAACATAGGTCTTAACATCCTCCTCTGGCATCGGACATGTTTCTCTTTTTAGCACCATTTTCTGTAAACCCTAGATATGGTTGGGAGTGAAAATCCTAATAGAGGAGCAGTTTTACTGAAATACTCAGACCGAGAACATTCAAAGTCACTTTCATCACCTTTTCCCCACCTCGCGTTCATTCTTAAAATGGCAAAATAAGGGAATAAACCCTTGAGTAGACTTTGAAAGTTCAGTGATGTGCTATAAATTTAATGGCACACATTTTTAGAAAACATCTATACACACACAAAAACACAATTGTTTCCTTGCAATTTGAGCTAAAATAGACACTGTTAAATATAATAATTAAAACAGGACATTTTCTTGAGAAAATAAGTGGTATTTGTTGGTGGTACCTTATAGTTCATCCAAGATAAAACCTCCTTTTATCCACATTCTGTCTTTTAAACATTTTTTTCTCACAAACTTATAGTCATACCTCAATGTTAAGAAAATTCTGATTCATTTGATACAACTAAAGATACGCAAATATACAAAGATCAGCATAAATGAGTACACCCCCTTTAAAAAGCACAAATTTAGACAAGAACTGAAAGAACAAATGAAAAAAACGTTTGAGTTTTCTTGAACACATTTAATTCCATAACATGAAACTTGGACCACATAATCTTACGTTTTACTCAAATTGGACGAAGCAAAAATGAATACACCCCACAACAAAAACGACTATATCTAGAGTTTTGAACAAGCATTATGATAGCACCAAGTCTTCTAGGTATGGAATGAACAAGTTGGAAGACACATTAGGACGACTGACTTCAAGATAACCTCTTTTAGAATCTGGATGCTGGATGGACTTGTCACTTCAAACAAACTTTTATGGTATGTTCAGGTAGGTATTCTTCACACTCATGAATCTTTTCCCCACATCTACATGTCAAATTCACTCCCCCTTTCTTTTACACACCCTCCTGTCCTGATGTATTTAATGAAACTGGTCCATGGGAAAAAAAATAAATAAATAACTACATAAATTCACTGCTTCCATCCAGAGCAGGGAACACCACACCAGGTGTTCGCTCCCCTGGAGAAAACAAAACTATCCAGCTCACACGATGTAATGGCTCCTAAGCAGGACAAGATTAAAATAATCGGGAGACACTTCAATCCCCTTCACTTCTTCAGAAATCCAGCAGATGTGTGTTTTCGATCATTTTCTGGTTGGAAAAGTGCTCCTTGTTGATTCATGATGCCATCGACTCCCCAACACCAGCAGAACTCATGCAGATCCACAGAAGGACACTGCCACCACCATGTTTCACTGTGGGCACCAGGCCTTTTTCTTTAAAATCCTCGCATTTACTAATGGTTTTCAAACCATTAAACCATCTTTGTCTCATCACTCCAGAGTAGTCTTCATCTTCTTCAGCATGGACTCTAGCAGATTCTAGCTGTGCTTTTTTTGTGCATGGGCTTTGGTGGACAATGGGTGACAGTGTTTTGAACCATAGAAAGCACATGTTAGGGCGTGGTGATGTGGTGAAGATGGTGGAGATCACACAATGTTTACCACTCTAACATCTCCCTCACTCACTTTCTGCAGTTTATAATATCTTTCTACTCCGTCTATAACCAAATAAATGGGCAAACAATCAGACAGCAGAAGTGGTCTTTTTTTTGATGGAGCGTCAAAAATCCATGTTAGCCAGTGTGCTCCGTGTGGTGTCACAGGAAACCGTCGCTTCAGTTTGGCTTTCTAATGCTTTAGCTAATTGCAGAAATGTTCTTCCACCTTTCTCATCAGAAGAACCTCCCGTAAAGATGTTTAGTTCCATGGATGGCCTGGATGTCTCTGTAAGATCTTTCTTAAATTCCTGGATCACTTTTGCTACAGTATTTTGACTGATATGTGAAGCCTTGGGAATCTTCTTGTATCCTGCACCTTTTTTGTGTAGAGATTATTTCCTTTCTCAGATTTTGTGACATTTTTTTCTCCATGGGGAGCCATTGAGGACAGCATGAAATTCACAACTTTTCTTTGTTAACCCTTAGAAGTCCTTGCATGTACCGGTGCGTCAGCATCTGTTTGGAATGACTCAATCCACTTACTGTTTTATTTTGACTACAAATGTAATGTGTACGGTTTTAAAAAGCTTAGTAATTTTGATATTTTGGAATTAAATGAACATTGCAAGAATTATGAAACATAATTGGCAAAGTAATTCACTTTAAATTGAGATAAAACGCGTGATCATCTTTCAGTTTCATTTTACAGACCCTAAATCTCTCTCATAGTTGTTTTTTTTTAAGTTCTTTTACAAAACAAAGCACGAAGAAACAAAAAGTGATTGGAACCCTGTATAA
The DNA here is from genome assembly GCA_007224835.1 of Danionella cerebrum. Taxonomy (NCBI): domain Eukaryota; kingdom Metazoa; phylum Chordata; class Actinopteri; order Cypriniformes; family Danionidae; genus Danionella; species Danionella cerebrum. The sequence continues at coordinate 156,291 of SRMA01027175.1, read as the reverse complement.
GGCCTGTTTTTGGATACAATTTACACATTGTTTTGACTTAATTTTGGGTTTTTGGGGGGATTTATGTGCTATATTTTGTCTCTGAAACCAAGAGATGACGTAATAAAAAAAAACACTATAAAACTACTATAAAAAGTAGTAGAAAAGTGCAGTATTGTACTTTTTGGAATCTAAAGAAAACAATGTTTGTAAAAAAAAGAAGAAGCTAAGTTTGTTTTAAAATGAATGATTTCAAGGATTGGCATAAAAACAGTTTTAAAGATAATTTATTAGAGCACATTTTAAAGTAGTAAAAATGGGCCACAATCTTCTACAGGTTAAGTAATGCCCTTTATAGTCACCTGTCTGCTGGCCGTCTCTTCAATGAATCATTAAAGCCACCGGTGCCACTTCATTAGAATGTTAAGTTTGGCTTCTTTCCTGTAGACTATAATTGGGGTGAATTAATGAATTTGGTAGGAAAATCACATTTTTTGTCGGTTAAAATTAGCAAATCTTAATTGCTATCAATGGCTCTCATTTGTGGTAGTATTTTGTAGTATAGTAGATCATAGAAAACAAATGTGGGGGGAGGGGGGTACTCATTTATGCAGAGCACCGTAACTGTCTGAAGTTTCCTTTACTTCGAGCATCAGAGAGCACCTTGAACAATATCCACACAGCTTTCCTGAGGCTCTGTAACTGCACAAAGATGGTGGGTTTGAACCCCAGGAAAAGCAATAACTGACCAAATGTGTTCATTAATAGCTTTGGATGAAAGCCTCTGCCAAATGCATTAATGTAAGGAATGTAGAAGAGCGTCAAAGCATCGTCTCAAGCTCCTTCCAAGACATGGATCCAGAATGTTCCTCATCTGCAACAAAATATGGCTCAAAGTCATGTTCGCTTTCATCATGATCCCTGCTGTTCTCCCTACAGGGACACACTCTCTCGCCGTTCTGCCGCAGAACCAGCTCATGCTGCGAAAGGGAAAGGAACACTGTCTCTCCATCCTGAGGCAAGTAACCAGGTATATGTCCTGAATTCTGGAGAAACGGGGGTGCTTTGGGGCCAACAGTCCCCAGAGGAAGGCCTTTAGCACCGCTGACACTCAGACACACGCTCTGGGTGGTGGTGTGGGACATCATTCCTCCATAGTATCCACTGCCTCTGGTCTTCTGCTTCAGGTCTAGGGTAAGACTGCGCCGGAGCCAGGCTTTCTTCAGCTCAGCTTGCACCTGATCAAAATGGGTATGAGTAGGATTAAATAAAAAGATCACTCTCACATCCATTAGCTGTGAGCCTGCATTACACAACATAGGGTTGTCTTGATGTTGACGCTCAGAAGTCTCTCCATGCACAGAGGCCTGTGCCCATTGCAACAACTGTTTTGAATTAAGTAGGAATGACACAACTGACCTATTGGTTCATTTTGATTTCAAATATAATGTGTAGGTTTCGAAAAGGTTATTAGTTTGATATTTTTTGGTTGAAATGAACATTACAAGAGCTATGACACTTAATTTGCAAGGTAATTCAATTTAAAATGTGAGAAAATGCGGGATCATCTTTCTTGTTCAAATTTTCACATTGGTTTGACTTTGTCTTTTTTTTTAGGATTTATGAATTTTTATTTTGTCTCAACACATTTTATTTGTATCTTATGACATAAAAGCTGTCCGTTCTCAATTTTGTAGATTTTTACATTTAAAAAATTATACAATTTTTGTACATTTTTTTGTAATGTAGTAAAAATGTTTTGATAAATAACAATCCTGGGTTTTTACTAATAAAATTTTTTTGTAAAAAATACTAATAATACTTTTTTATTATTTAAATTGTTTTAAATATCACTTTTTGTAAAAAAAAAAAATCATTTAAAACGCTCAAGTCTAAGAGTTTAAGCAATGTGTTTCTACTTGTGTCACATTCCTACTGATATTTCTGTGATTTTGTGCGTTTCTCCTTGATTGGTCTCCTATCTCCCCTCCCCCATATGTTCCCTTGTGATTATTGTTTCCACCTGATGCTTGTTTATTTTTACTATTTAAACCCATGTTTTCTTGTGTTCCTCACTAGTTCATCTCACTCTGTATGAGAGGTTTTCTTTGTTTGGTTGGACAATCGCTTACGCTCTTGTTTCCTCAGGATTACCAGCATTATTGTCTTTTTTCGTTCCTTGGACTGGAAGTTCCTAGCCTTTTTCAACTCTTCAGTGGATTATATTCTGTTCCAGTTTGGACTAGAAGACTTTTCAGTTGGATTTCCTTTGTGACTTAATCTGCGTACCAAAGGCAGTATTTTGTGTTTTTTTTTTGTTCCTTTGCCAATCAATATTAAAGACATTTAAATTCAGTTAAGTGCTTTTGGGTCCAAATTACTAACCACCCTCGAGATTGTGACAACTTGTTGCAAACCAAATGATCAGACCCTTTGGGAAAGTTTTTGAATATTTTCTAGGTGATGGTTAACAGAAACATATTAGTTTATTCAGCAAGATTTTGGTGTTAGTAATACAATTCCGAATAAATATATAACCAAGAATCAATTAAAAATCTCTCTGATGTTAAAAATCAAAAGAGAATCCCTTGACCCGAAGATTTTCTATTGGATTCTATTGTTTAGGGATTTGAGGAGCCAGTCAAGTTCACTCATACTGCTCACTTGGAGGTGTTTCTTCAGCAGAAGTGAGGCCTGCTTTGGGTCCTTATACTACTTGAAAAAATGTCAACTCAAATCAAGATTTTTTGCTGACTGTCTTTCAAAATCTTCTTATAGTCTTACTTTGTTATGTTTCTTTTAACGTTAGCAACATTCCCCGTATCAAACGAATCAAAACATCACCACAGCACTGTGGGAAAATTGTTCTTGGAGTTGAATGTCTCTGCTGTTCTCTCCTTTAAAATTGGAATCTTTCTTGCTCACCAAACTCACTAGTGCAGGGCTCTTCACTAGTCCTTCACTAGTGTCCTGGCAGGTGTTCTTGGCTCTTAATAAACCTCTCTCAGTAGTTTTAGAATTCGAAATCTTCCAATTCCTGGCTCTGCCATCATCTCTCCACTGTGTTGGTCTCTTTAAATGTCTTGATATTGCTTCTCTACCGCAGTTCGCCACTTTGATAAACGAGCGCATCCTTCTCCAGCAATTCTTTCTCCCAAGTCCAATCTTATCCTTTTTGTCTTTGCCATGATGACTGAATGTATTTAACTAGTTGTTTGGTAAGTGTATTTAAAGGTTAATCATGCAAATTTGGTTCAATAATCCACAATAGTCATTTTAAGGGGGATTGAGAAACTACAGGAAATCTGACTCCCTATAAGAGGAAAAGAAACTTTAGAAAACTGTGTCAAAACTATCCCCTTCTCTATCAAAAATGGGCCGTTTCAAAGCGGGTGCTAATATTTTTGTAGACTGCACACCAGGCATTAGTAAAACAGAAGACAGAGGAAAAAAAGACATGCTCTAAATAGAGGGAAAGTGGAGAGCTGGAATGACGCTACAACTTCATTTCTACAACTTCAATGCTGAACACTCACCTCTCCATTGCAGAAGCAGTAAATAAACGCCACAAAGAAACCCTGTGGAAATGACATTTGGTATTAAAGGGGGTCTCAACCTCCTGCTGGTGACATGAGTCTGGCCAGCGTGGAATACATCTTATATTATGTTCCCATATTTACAAAAAAAAAAAAACATAACAAACAAAGAAATAAACTGATTGTGTTCATCATTTAAAACCAAATGATAAGTTTGTGCATATATATTTGTGAGTTTTATGTTTATGGGCCCATCACAAGACTACTTAACACAGATAGAAGCTTCAGTTCTGGCTCTCTCTGAGCAGGGTTGGAAGTAAACTCTGCAGGGCTGCGGCCCTCCAGGAACTGAGTTTAAGACCCCAACTTAATCAGTAATTAGTTTAAGACCCAACTTAAGTTGTAGACTAATCAATAGTGGATTTTCGTTCATTTAAATTCAAATATTGTTACTTTTAGCCCACCTCTAGTAGTCAATAGATTGGTATTATACTGCCTGGTTCTATATAACATAATTAACATACGTAAAATTCAACTGAAAATTATATTTGTTAGATTTTGTACAAGTGCGGATAAATTTACTGGAATATAATTAATTAATACCTGAGATGAATTGAAGAGCATCTCGTAATGCATCTGAATCTGCCACAGCAGCCCTGTGACCTCGGTATACGGAAGAGCCATAAACAGCATGTAGTGAACGCCAAACAGAGGCATGAGCACAAGAGTGGACTTCAGCAGTTTTCTGCAAGAACAAGATGGCTAATGTTTGCGAGGAAACTTTGATGTTTGCTTGTAAAAAGCTTCAATGAGTGACTAAAACCAACCCCGGTTTCTCTATATTTTTCCTAAGCTGAGATGGGGATATGCCAAGTTGGTTGCTAAGGTAAACAACCTGGTTGCTATGGATGGATCAGTGACATATCACAATTTTGCCTTTGTCACTATACGTTAAATTTACCTGCCTGTATCATATAGCAAAGCTGTAATAGAGTTTAGGAAATTGGGTTGCTAGGGTAACAGTTTGGTTGCTAGGGAGCTATCGGTGATGTTCTCTGGTTGAGTTACAGTTTTTTAATCAAGCGGTTTCCCAGAATTCCTTTGGTGGTAACATTCAAATGTGTTTAGACACAAAACAACATTTTCAAGCCAATGCAACTAAATCCACATTGACAAAACACTATGTGTGAACCTTGCAAGTGAGTACTTGTTTACTAAACTCAATACCGCTTTGAGGTGCATCCAATATCGCAGCTAAGTGAGGAATGGTGTAAAATTTAAAGCCTAAAATTTTACATTTAAATCAATGGGAGAGAAAGGTGACTCCAAACAAGACAAACCTGTTCATGATCCAACCATCTAGAGGTCACTCTTTTTTTAAGGACGTGGTTGCAACCATTGGGGATGTGGGTGTTTCGTTTGAGAGTCCTCATCGAAGCATGACAGACCACGTAAACCTGCACTAGAGTCGTAATGAACTCTTTTAAACCAAGAGATTTGGCTTAAAAGCAAATTTTGGTATTTAACATCTAGCAATTACAAAAAAATCCACATGAAATCTTGTGAAGACTTGCTGATCTCTTCTTCTTTCAGTTGGGGCCTTGTTCTGGCTTTAAATCAATATCTCAATCATCCACTAACTATAGCTTCAGTATCATTAATGCAGCTAACAACCTTTTCCCTACCCTGGAGGTGTGAAAACAGCAATGTATTGAACTGTAAAAACACATTTACCGGCCACTTTACTAGGTACACCAATCCAGCTGCTCAATCCAGTAGAGCTCCTTTGGGATGTGGTGCAACGTGAGCATCATAGATGTGCTAACAAGGTCAATATGAGCCAAACTCTCAGAGGAATGTTTCCAGTACCTGAATCATGAAGGATAAAGGCAGTTCTAGGTACTAGCAATGGTGTACCTAATAAAGTGACCAGTGAGTGTATAATAAGTGAGGTCCTTTTAAATACTAGAAAGACTTTATTTTAAATGCTTTAAAGAGTTACATTAAGTAGTTTATACCTCTCTCCTGGTTGATTTAATGCTCAGTATTAACTAGAATAAAGGTAAAAATATGAAAAATGAAGTTTCCATTATCAAGTAAATTGTTTTATTAAAGAACATCTGTTATTGAAGTAATAAATGCTGATTGGAGAGTTTTGTGTAATGATTGTTTGTGTGACCTGTACTGCTGTCTGGGGTCCAGTTTTCCTGTGTTTGTTTCCCACAGCTTTGAAGCTAAAACCCTGATGATGTTGAGGAACAGGAAGAAGTTCACCTAGAGGATCGAAGAGCATTATTCATGAATTACAGAACGCAGATGTGACCTAAAATGCAAATGCTTATTGGAAACTTTGACATACCACAATGGCAGCAAGGATTGGAACTTGATAGATCCATTTCAGATTGCCAGCACTTATATCCCAGCATCTAGAACGATAGAAAAAAAAAGTCACTAAAATATCGTAGAGAAATGGGTTTAGGGTTTTACACTCCCTAGCAACCTAACTGTTTTCCATAGCAACCTCTTTTTAGAACCATCTCAGGTAAATGTTAGAGGCATGGAGGTTGGTTTTCAGAACTAATCGGGACAGTGGAACTGATAGAACTAATAGGGGAACATTATATTTTGTCACAAACCCTTCCATAGCAACCAGACTGTTGATTATAGAAACCAATTTGGAATATCTATATCTCAGCTTGGGAAAATCATTGAGACATGGAGGTTTGTTTTTAGAACTCATAGGGACTTAGGAAACATTATATTTTGTCACTGACCCTTCCATAGCAACCAGACTGTTGATCATAGCAACCAATTTGGAATATCTACATCTCAGCTTGGGAAAATCATTGAGACATGGAGGTTGGTTTATGTTACTCGTTTTGATAATGTCAAATTTAAAAATAGTTTTAAACTAAAGCCAACATCAAAGTTTGCATCCAAACTTTAGCCATCTATTTAAATGTAATATTTTCCATATTGAATAGTAAAATCAAACTCTCTTTAAAGTTTATTATTTTTTAAAGACTTGAATTTTTATTATGCTAAATGGAACTCGTTTTGTATACTACAAACAAAACTGGTCTTTAAGTATCATTGTGAAGACAAACAATTTTTTTAATCAGACTTACCGATATTAGGTTATTGTGTTTTTCAGTGAACAAAATAAAATTATATGATAACTGTTAGAATGAATAGTAGAATTGTTATAGTAAGCGTTCTGCTCAAAAACAAAATTGAAGAATGCCTGACTATAAGCTCATCTTTTAATAGCAGAGACTGCATTTTCAGATATTTTTAGAAAAACTGACTTCAGCTCACGACTGCAATTTGCTCTACACAGAGTGACAAAACCAAAACCTTTTGGAAGACAATTTTGTGGTTGGATTGGCCCTTACGGACCTAAAAGTGAAGCACTGTTTGCCACAAGCTAAACATAGCTCAACACCCAGTTGATAATCCGTTCTCCAAACCACTCTAGGGGTCAGATTACAAATCATGGGGAAGTTGCATATTTGCAGCACATTCCAGGTCTCATATTTAGCTGCAATCAATATATCAAGAATATTCAACCTCTAAATAATTCTCCGACAAGAAGTCAACGACAGGTCGAATGAATCCAGTGAGCCCGGAGCATGTTGGATGCACCAGCACAGCGGGACCCTACACCTCTGGTGCGGAAACCCACACGCCACTGGATTGAACAGGGTGAATGCACCCTGGAGTACTGCTCACTTGCAGCTCCAAGAAGCTGCTGAGTGACTCTTTCAAGGCAAGGGGGACACGGCACACAGAAAACTGGACAAAAGCCTGGCAAACCTCCCCTCCTCCATAGCGTGTGACAGAGTGCGGGGCTGATCAGCCTTGCACATCAGCCTGCCAGCTGCGAGTCATTAAAGCACAGCGCAGTCGATGAACAGGGAGTCAGATTGCTCACCGCAGGAGAAAAGGACTATTTCTTTCCACCACGAGAACCACCAGGAGCCAAAGGGGGCCAAGGATGTGCCCACTGACCGGGTCTAGAGTGTTGCTGCCAGGACAGCTGAGTCACTGGGGCTCGGCTGGATTTCCGTCCCTTGGAGGAGGGTGCCTGGTGCTGGACCACCAATTTTCTGACAAGGAGTTGACAACAGGGCACATGGATCCAATGACCGGGATCCCACCCCTCAAATTTGCAAAAGAAATCAAGATTCAACGACGTTTTTCTTAGTTTTGTTATAAAATATTGTTCATCAAATCAAATTTTTTGAGGTAACAGTTTCCGCAAAGGTTTTGAGTACTGTGATCGTTTTTAAAGTTACAGCGTAGTAATTATATCCAATACATCCTAAAGTTCAGAAATACTTTACCTCAAGATCCTGTGCTAACAGGATCAAATATAAATCAAATATGGCAGCTTATTGAGGAATGGTTCTACCATAATTCTGTAGGGGCTTTGTTGGGTCGTCAATGATCCGGCTGCTCCGAGACCTGGGCTGCACAGGAGTAGAATGCCAAAAAGCTATTAAACAACTGGCAGAGGAAGTGGAGAAGGGAGGCGTTTGAGGAGGAAGCACAGAGGTTGGGGGCCAGATAACACCTAGGGTATCGGCTGGATTCCTCCCTGACAGATCAAACATCCATGACAGTTGGTCCCCAGCCGATAACCTGGCTGAGCACAAAGAGGTGTTCCAACGAGTACATCTGCACGAGGCACCAGGGGAGGTGTGTCAGGCAGCAATGCCCAGCAGGTTGACCTGAGCCCAGCAAGGTCGTGATTTTACATAAATTTTTAAAAAATCCAATCAAGTGGAGAGAGTCCAAACATGACCGACCTTTTTGGGCCCAAAAACATAAAGGGATTTAGGCAGCTAGGTTTTGGTATTTACAGTCTAAGGCACATTTACGGCTGGTTTTCAATATTTAGAGATATCTTATCTGAGATATCAATTCATGTCATTTTTGGTTGAACTGACCAAGAGGTTTCTGCAATACGCCTCCTGTGGTGAATCAGAATATAAGTATACTCTTCCACTGATGGTACCAGCTCCATCTGTTCATGTGTGTAAACCTACTGTGTGTCCGCCAGAGACACCCGGGCACTGACCCATATGGACACAAACACAGCAGGAATCCCTTGGAAGAAAGAAACAAGAGTTGTGATCGAACAGTTTATCCAAAACATTTGAAAACTGAGACTCATGTTTGAATTTAGCATTCAATTCGCTCTTTTTTCCTGCCTCTCCCCCTCTTTTTCTTCTCTCTTCCTCTTGTTCTTTACCTGTTTCTACTTTCTCTTTTCAATCTATTGTCTCTCTTCTATTTCTCTCTCTCCTTACTCCTTTTACTTTTCCATCTCACTCTCACTCTTCATGCTATCCATCTTTCCTTTCTTTCATGCTTTCCTTTTTTGTCTGCCCCTTTCTTTTTCTTTTCTCTCCTTCTTGCTCTTTCTACCTGTTTCTTCTTTCTCTTTCTTTTCAATCTATTCATCTCTCTTTTATTTCA
>SRMA01027175.1:123430-139714 GCA_007224835.1 Danionella cerebrum | reverse complement strand
AGTCATTGGGGTTCAAGTCTGTCAGGTTGCAAATCATTGGGGTTCAAGTCAGAGTCAAGTTGCAAGTCATTGGGGTTCAAGTCAGAGTCAAGTTGCAAGTCATTGGGGTTCAAGTCATGAGTCATTGGGGTTCAAGTTAGAGTCAAGTCGTTAGTCATTGGGGTTCAAGTCCAAGTCAAGTCTTTTGTGATATTGTCGAGTCAGTCTCGAGTCCAAGTTGTATGACTCGAGTCCACATGTCCGTGAACTATCTGTCTCTTCATCCTAATTGAAGAGATGTATTCAAGCGAGAATTGTTAAAATTAGTAACAGAAACAGGCAAATTAATTATCAAAAACCACAATATAAAGTGTCATGACCATCAGGGGGCGCTATCAATGAGTATAAATAATTGGTCTCAGAACTTTTGAAATTTAATTTTTTCCAATGATGGTTTGTTATATAAACAGTTTCAATAGATGATTGAAAATAGTGTAAAATATCATGACGCATATCGTATCGTAGACATAATATCGAGGTATGTATTGTATCATGAACAGAATATATTGGTACATCTCTAATACTGGGCATCAGACATTTAAAGTGATCATAGCAACCAGAGAAGTGAGGGAATTTAATCAAGTCTAGTCCTCTGATTTGGTTGCTTATTAAAAGTTTATCCTTACAAAAGTAAATCAATAAAATGTCCACTTTGAGTTCAGAAAAGCTGACCTCTTGATCATTGTGGTTCGTTTGCAGGTAGGTAGTGCATTCTGTGTAGTTGGCCCAGGTCCGGTTTATGATGGACACCTGCTCCCAGTTACCTGAAGCATCACAGTGTCGATAAGCATGTCCTAAAATGACATGAAGGAAAGATACCATTTAGAAACGTCTCTTTCTAACGAACTAATGCAATACAGAGACAACTGCTAAATTATTATAATACAATAAAGTTATTTTTTTAAATTTTGGTGGACAGACCCATCTTTATTAAAGAGATGTTTATGAGTAAGAGGAACATTTTTGAAAAATAGGCAAAATAAAATAACAAAATAAACTTTTCCTTTGACCATCTATTGGTGCTCCTACTCCTACTAAAGGTGTAATCTTTTTAATTGGGTAATGATTTTTATGATGTTTATTTGTGTCATTTAGACACAGACATTTTTTTGAGTGATTTTTATTGATGTCATGATCTGACATCATTCCCTGTACTGTGAAACGGGTGAAAAAACTGTCTGTATTGATTTAGGGCTTGTTAACTGTGTATATGGAATCTAGATTTGTTAAATGTGTATTTTAATCTATTCAAATATGAGTGTTTAAAGTAATATATTTTTGTTGAATATATAAGGAGATAAAACTACCTTTACCCCTTCTACTTGGTACACCTTAATTACGCCTACTGCAGGGCTGTGGTCAGAAGGAGCTGCAAAAGCTAGTTTCTGCAGTGTAGTTTGTTGGTTCAAAAGGTCTGTGAGAGCGTATTATTGGAAACCTTTGTGCTTGATTGCTTTCTCTGAAAGTATCTGCACCGCTTGACTTCCGTGAGTTTAGATATTTAGTTTGGGAAGAAGTTTCATTAAGTAGGTTTTTGCTGTTTAGCGTATTTTTCTTTTGTTATTTAGCTGAGTGTTAAGGTGCTTTTGTTACTTTGTTTATTTTGTTTTGTTCCTGTATCATGTGGTGAAAAAATCTCTGAAAAGTGCATTCTCCTTGCTCCCGGACTCTCCTTTCTCCTTCCTTGGCTCTCGGACACCACTTTAGGACAGTGCTATAACTAGTAGTGTATGGAGTCTTTCGCACTGTGCTCCAGGATCCGGTTCTGAGCATACTTTGCACTAGGAAAGGCTCTTTGTCGCAAGCAAACTTTTGGTTCCTGGGGCCTATTCCCTACAACATTTGCGGAGGTGGTTTTGGGAAATGATTCATGGAGTCCTGGGCAGGAAAGTAGGATGGGTTGAAGTTGCCAGTGTTACCGTTCAACAAACTCACATCAGTAATAGAAAACATAATAGAAAACATAATAGAAAACAACTCTATGTGTTTCTGATGACGTATATCCCAAAGTGCCATTGAAACGGATCAAAAATTACAGTGTGAAAATAAAACTGTGGATGATTTGGGAGGGGGAGCCACCGTTCGCTGAAATAGAACCAGCGTGATTTTCGTAGTCACATGTTGTATAACAACTTCCTGCTCCATTGGGAAAGATCGAAATTCAACAGTTTGCCAAAATGTTGAATACTTTGTGATTTAAAGTTGCACAGGCTACCTGACTTCGATGGTGGTTTAACCCAGCTGTAAAATCCAAAATGTTGGTTTTAGAAACTCGTTCAAATATACTTTTTGTAGATCTTGGCCATTGTACGAGTGTAGAAATGTGTGGTCAGATCTACTTTTTGAACCCAAATCAGACACACATTTTCACCAATTCAGAAGAAATGCATGTTTCTTTGACTTTTCAAGCGTTTCAAGAAAGTACAGAAAAGTAACAATAGGAATAATAAACCTAACTGCAAGCAGTAATACGGGGCCAAGCGACCATCAGAAAAAAAAGAGGAAAATGAAGAGCAAAGTCCGAAAAGGAAACAAAATGGCATTTAAATTGCAATTGTCAATGGCCATGGAATCAAAGGCAAAAGGAATTTTGTTTCTTGAACACAGTTCATGAGTTATTGGCATTACAAGATTTGAAACTTTGGACTAGTGGTGGCGCTATAGAATTTAAGGGTCCATATTGGGTCAGATTACTCATAATGACCAACTTAATGAGTGTGCCCAATTTGATAACTTTCCTGCAAGCAGTTCTTAGGGCTGCCATTGACATCGATAATGAAATAATAACAACAAAAACCAAAAACAATATGAGAGTGCAGTTTAAAGACTTTTTAAAACGTTCCTAATTCAATATAAACCACCACCCCCCATCTCTAAGAATTTCCTAAGCTGAGATAGAGATATGCCAAATTGGTTGTTATGGTAAACTGTCTGGTTGTTATGGAGTGGTAAGTGACATCATATAATGTCCCAGATGTCACTTTGAGTGAAAAAAACCAACACCCGTGTCACTAAGATTTTCCCAAGCTGAGATTGAGATATGTAAAAGTGGTTGCTAGGGTAAAAACTTTGGTGCCATGCAGTTATAGCTTGAACGGTCTAAGAGAAGATCCTATTTTTTCTGTCTGAAGCAAAAGACGATTAACAATTTGTTGGCTTTACAAGCAAATATAACAAGAAGGTTCTTCTATGCATCCTAGGTGTTCTTGAACACAAAGAACCAGAGAGAATATAAAATGTCACTCTCTGATGTCAATGGTCTTGGAAAATATATATATTTAAGGAATCCTCATGGACAACCTTAATAGGATAATACATCCAAAAGTTCAGGTTAACATTCTTTTCATTATTTCAACTTGTCGATACATACAAGCATTTATCACCCTTTGAATGTTTCATGGCTTGTTAGGTGATCATTAGGGAGACATTTCATCCCCAAAAAATTCCAATTCTGTCATTTACAGACCCTCAAGTGGTTTAAAAATGACTTTCTGTCATCTGTTGATCACAAAGTAATATATATTGATTGACGATTGGTCCATTTTGACCTAAAGGGTTGACCTTCCACTAATTTCCAACTTCAAATTGATAGGAGAAGGATTTTGAAAAGTATAGAGTGATTATGTATGACGACAAGACTAATCTTTAATCAAATGTAATCAGCCAGTCACAAGATTATTTATTAAGCTCAAGGGGGGTTGATCAGTACCTCGGTGGTTGAAGTCATAGATGTACTCAGGGCATAGAACAGCCACCATCTGACTGGGTTTTCCAGTGGGCCAACATATGATCCCGTCCCATTCCGGAATGCAGTAATTCTCTGACAAACACACACAAAAAATAAAACCTAGATGAAATTACTCTCCAGAAACAATTTGACTGTGTGGTATTTAATTTATTAGCAGGAAGTTAAGGATAGATCATCATTGGAACCCAGCTGCATTGGATTTGTTTTCATCTTTCCTTATCCCCCTTTAAAGTGACTCAACCCTACAAAAAACAAAGGGGCCTCAGCTCGAATCAATATTCCTTGATTTAAAAGCTTGATTTGAACAGGGCTGCAATCTAATTTATTGTAACCATAGATCCTGCTGTCGACCGGAAATTGGATTTGTAGAGGTAGACAGATAAAAGCTTTTGATTGCTTCGGCAGCTTTCTGTTTTCGTCACAGCTTGCTTTGTTGGCTATAAGTTATGCCAGAGAGAAATTGGACATTTAATATCTCTGATGGAGAAGATATTTTTCCTTTCGAATCTATTTGCACTTTATCTCTGATAAGATTTTTCTTCAATTATCTTTTACGTCAGTAATTGGTTATTCCCATTAAAATATATTTCCAAATAAAGAAAATTTATACACTGTGTAATCTGATGTCAAATCACCCACAAAGTGTTCCTCTAATCATCACTTATTTATTAGCTGGTTTGTAAAACCTTTAGCATCAACAACATGCATGTAGCTTTGTGCTAATTTTACATGTTAGCATCTAATAATTTCATGTCTCTTTGTGTAAAAATCTAAAATGTTTGAACCTAAACAAAGTAGCTTCGAATATAATTTAATGTAGCCTATATCTTATAAGCTAAAGACAGCATTGTACATAAACTTTAGTATCGATTTGTTAAAAAGTGAATGATATTGGATCATTTAACAAAAACACCAACAGACCAAAACAAACCAGTCTTTATCTCATGTTTTTGCAAATGAGCAATATAGTTTAAAAATGTGTTTGAAACTAAACAAAGCATCATGTAACATCTCTGTGACATTTTTCTCTGTATCCTCTGTAACATATGGCATGTTTTAAAGCTAAAAAAAAGCATTTACCTTTATGTAGCTCAGCTGAAGCTAAAAATAGCATTCCTGGTAACTTTTGATGTCTAACTCAAACTGTAGTGTTTTGAAGCTAAGCATAGCATGTAAAAATGTAGCATGTTGCTTCGTTTAGTGTGCATCAAGCTAAACAAAGTATATCTTTGTGCAAAATCTGCCCTGTTTGAAGATACAAAGTATTTATAATCCAAAACAAATTAGCATGTACCTTTAGGTAAAAATGTAGCTGTGTAGAAGCTAAGTGAATTAGCATGTAGCTTTATATAAAATGTAGTTGTGTTGAAGCTAAGGGAATGAGCATGTAGCTTTAAGTAAAAATTTAGTTGAAGCTATTGAAGCCAAATGAATTAAAATGTAGATTTTTGAAAAATATAGCTGTGTTGAAGTTAATTGATGTAGTCTTTATCGTTAAGCTTTAGGCTAAACAATGTAGCATGTGGCTTGATGGCTAAACAAGGTAGAATAAAACTTTGTGTAAAATTTACCTCGTTTGAGGATGCATAATTTTTATAAGCCAAACAAATTAGCATGTAGCTTTAGGCAAAAATGTAGCAGTGTTGAAGCTAAGTGAATTAACATGTAGCTTTAGAAAAAATTTTCCTGAGTTTAAGCCATTGAAGCCAAATGAATTAGAATGTAGATTTTTGAAAAATATAGCTGAGTTGAAGCTAAATGGATTACCATGTAGATTTATATACAAGCATAGCTGTGTTGAAGCTAATTGATGTAGTCTTTATCATTATGCTTCAGGCTAAACAATGCAGCATGTGGGTTGATGGCTAAACGAGATACAAAAAAGTTTTGTCTAAAATTTGTCTCATTTGAAGATGCATAATTTTTATAAGCCAAACAAATTAGCACGTAGCTTTAGGTAAAAATGTAGCAGTGTTGAAGCTAAGTGAATTAGCATGTAGCTTTAGGTAAAAATGTAGCAGTGTTGAAGCTAAGTGAATTAGCATGTAGCTTTAGGTAAAAATGTAGCAGTGTTGAAGCTAAGTGAATTAGCATGTAGCTTTAAGTAAAAATGTAGCTGAGTTGAAGCTGTTGAAGCCAAATGATTTAGAATGTAGATTTTTGAAAAATATAGCTGAGTTGAAGCTAAATGGATTAGCATGTAGCTTTATATACAAACATTGCTGTGTTGAAGCTAATTGATGTAGTCTTTATCGTTATGCTTCAGGCTAAACAATGTAGCATGTGGGTTGATGGCTAAACAAGGTAGAATAAAGCTTTGCGTACAATTTACCTCGTTTGAAGATGCATAATTTTTATAAGCCAAACAAATTAGCATGTAGCTTTAGGTAAAAATGTAGCAGTGTTGAAGCTAAGTGAACTAGCGTATCGTGAGCTGAATCATTAAACCCATATCGTTTAATCAAATCAAATATGTGCCTATTAAGTAAACATTAAATGCAACATGCTACCTCTAACCAGGTCTAACTGTGCCCGGATATTTCTCTCACACCTCGCCCGTGCACCAATCAGGAGGAAAATCTGTTCGTCTCTCGTGATGACATCATCAGAATCGATCTGCAAATGTGACAAATAAAGACATTGTTCAAGTCCTCAGGCATCTTTGCTTAATGTGAAATCAATCGTGTCAGTAGCGTTTATAAACAGTGGAGTAAATGGGTTACAGTTCACTTTTAAAATAACAATTTCTACATTGTAGATTGCTTGGAGTACACATAAAAGTTACATAGAACATAGATAGAATGAATTTTACGGTAGGAGGTCCAGTGAAATAAAGCTAGACACATGCGTTTGACTTTAATGAAGCCATTTTAAAGCACCTATGTTATTTTTCCAGTTCATTTACAGCGTACATCGATTACCGTGATACATCAGATCACAATAGGCTGAGAAAATCTTTCAGTTTCTCTGAATATCCATCGCAATTGCTCATTTTCCATGATCTCAGCTGAAATCATAGACGTCCCATCCATCTCTGGCTGAATCTGGCACGCCTTCCATCAGCCCGATGTGCTGCCTCTCAGTGTTGTGAAATATTTGCACCGTCCTGTGGTATGTGACAAGCTCTATTCAAGCTTTAGGATGAGAGAGAGGCACCCAGCACTCAGGGGACATCCCTCGCTCGCCCCTTGACTCAACAGGATGGACACAGTGACTAGACATTGGAGCATTTGTGCCCAGGTTACCTTCACAACCAGCAAACAAAACCTCAGACTACCGAGGCATGCATTTCTTTCCTTCTTTATCATTGTTCAAATAATTTAGCGATTTGAATCAAATGAAATCAGAAGAGGAACGAATATGGAAAGCGCAGGCAATGTGCGCAGGGTGTACCCCCACAGCATTGATTCTGTAATCTTAACCCACATAAACAATGACTTTTTCATTTCTGAGGTTGCGCAACAAATACATTCTCCAGGGAGAGTGAAATATTATCATTGCAGTGCCCCTGATCAATTGTCCATTCACGGGTCATGATAGAGCCGCCACTAAACTGTCCATTCATCAAGTGTTCGTCTTTTCACCCCAGCGCCTCATTTTCTGCCTGACTGAGCATGTGCATGGATGACCAGCAAGTCTTTCAGAGGTCACCGTCACAGAGAGGAATGAGGATGTAACAATAAACAAACAAATAAACGTCATTAACCCTTAGAACTCCGGCGCCTTTTTGGGTGTTTTTTACTACTTTACAATATGCTCTACACAATAATTCCACAACAACCCTAAAATTGTAGAAAAATTTTGACTAGTACTTTTTGACATGTTTTATAACTAAAATCTAACAAGACAAAATAAAAATTCATAAATCAAAGGTCAAAACTATGTAAAAATTGTATCACATACTCTACTTAACCTTATACACTGTTCCAAGCACTTTTTGTTCCTTTGTGCTTTGTTTTGTGGAGGAATTTTGAGGTAAAAAAGAGCTCTTATGACAGGTCTTTTATGACTAAGGGTTATCCCTTCTTTTCTCTTTTCACAGACGCACCGGTGAGTGTAGAAACTTCTAATGATCACCTCATTGCATTTAAGGCTATAAATGTTTCAGACAACGAAAACAAGGAAGTAAGGAATTAGGAAAAACAGAATCGAATCCCTGTGTTCCCAGTGTGTGTCTGCTTTCAGTTACTATGCTGCCCACAGAACCAGTTTATAAATGAAAGCTGGGTAACTAAAAACACCAGAGGTGGAAAGAGTAATAAAGTATGCTACTCAAGTAAAAGTACTGTTACTTCAATAAAATTTTACTCAAGTACAAGTAAAAGTACTGAACAAAAAATCTACTCAAGTAAAAGTAAAAAGTAACTGTCCTAAAATTTTACTCTGATTAAAATTTACTGAGTAATTTTTTTTTATTTTTGAACATCAGGGGTGGGTGGGTGATTCTAGTGTAGTTAAAAAAAGTAAAAGATGGGGATATAAATTTAACCTGGTTGTTTTTAATTTAGGAAACACCTTTATAAATGAAAGTGGAATAAAAACAAATAAATAAAATACAATAAAAATAAATAAAATAACCATATAAAACATTTAGGGAACTCATTTTAGGGCAAATGATCCCATAAAACATCACAACCACTGAATATAACTGTGGAGTCAGCAGAGCATCCTTTTGTTAAACAGTAAAACAGTAGAGCAAAAGTAGTCATAATGGGTCAGGGACATTCAAGCATTTATAAAAACTGTGCCATTGTCAGATAACAGACCATTCTGTCTACTGATAATGAAAAAAAATTGTTTAATGGCCTTTACTGATCATAAAATTTTGTTAATTTCAGTAGCAGTCCACGACTTGAGTCTACTGCAGGTTACCCACTTTCACTGCCAAAAAAAAATCTATTGCAATTTGTCATTTAACTTACGATAAAGAGAGAAATCGCAAATGCAGAGTCAGCTCACGCGTTGAACTCAGTGACGAATCAAACGCTTTGATTGGACACCGCATCTCAACAAAAGTGTGTGATTGGTTGTACAGTAATGCCCAGTAATACTAACACGACATCTGCTGCAGATCAATTCTAACTCTTTTCATAGACTTTAGTAAATCGTGACACTGGTAATAGCTTAACGGTAATTGTGCATTGACAATTTTGTTCTAAGTTCCTGTTAATTTCTAACCCTAGTGCTAACCAACATTAGCAATGTCACACGCTGATGCAGCGCAACAGAACAATAATTATGTAAAAAAAAGTAGTATGTTTAACTGACCTCAACGTGATCGCGCAGGTTTGATGTATAGCTTTTGTGAGCTGCCAATTCAGTCGTCTTGGGCAAACAAAGTTTACACCGTATAATAAAGCTGTTGCCTTTCTTGCGCTTAAATTCAAAGTGGTCTTGTAAATATGACCGTGGGTTTGTTTCTGAAGAATTCAAATTCAGCAGCATTTCACTTTCATCTGTGTGTCTGTCTTGTCCGTCTCCATCTTTCTTGAGTTGCGTTTGTTCTCCCTCTCCTTCCCTCCACGCACAATTATTATTATTATTATTTTTTTTTTTTTTTTACTCAGTAACGGATAGGATTTAAAATGTAGTTAAGTACAACACTTACATCAAAACGTACTTAAGTAAAAGTAAAATTACAAAATTTAAAAGTTACTCTAAAAAATGGGAAAAAACTAAAAACCTACTCAATTACAGTAACGCGAGTAAATGTAATTCGTTACTTTCCACCTCTGAAAAACGCAGTTCACATTCGGCATGTTCCATCTTTGGAGAAATTGTTTGGTTATAAGAATCCTGCTGGTTCTCCCAATGATCCAATGCTACTCCATCTTTTAAAGAGGTTTTTCCACATTGGCTTCAGTTGTTCTAAATATTTTCAATGGCATCTGGGATTGAACCTGCAAGTTATAAGCTGAGCAGCAAAACCTGACTTATAAAGCTCGGTGAGGAGCTAATCTGACAGCCCCCTTACACTCGACAGTGATGTTCAGATGCATGTACAGATGCTTAAGTTCAAGCAGTGGGGAGCTTTACGGCATCATAGTCCTGTGTTTCGGGAGACACAGGAATCAGAATGTACCCAAGTAGAGGTAAGAACAATAATAAACACCGTGAACTATAATTAGAGAAAATAAAGGTCAAACACATTTTACAAAGTTACTGCTCAAAACTCAATACATCAAACCTGTTCAGCACGATCCACCCCTGTCGCACAGCAATCGTAGTTTCCTAAATGATATGGAACGTGACCGATAAATGTTTCTAGGTCACCAATATCTAAAAATCCTTAAGGACAAAAGGAGATGAAAGTTCCACTTCATCACAAGCACGACATCCTTAAGGTGTTTCAGTCTGGTTTTAAAACTTATCACAGTACTGAGTCTACATTTGAAGGTTTTTAACGAGATCTTTTTAGCCACAGACTCTGGTCACTGTGTTGTTTGGTTCTGCTGGAACTAACAGCAGCCTTCGATACAGTGAACCATCAGATTCTTCTGTCTCGTCTGAAAAATTGGGTTGGCCTTAGGGGTACTGTATTAGAGTGCTTTAGATCCTGCCTCACAGAAAGGAGTTTTGTTTTTGTGTCTTAACTTCTGTGATGAGCTCTCACTTATGGAGTACCACAGGGTTCTATTCTTGTGCCTCTCCTCTTCTCCCTGTATGTACTTCTTTTCGGCTTAATTTTTCGAAAGCATGGCATTTCTTTTCGTTGCTGATGATGCTCAAATCTATTTGCCACTGGAGCAGGGGAAAGCTTCTTCTGTGGGTCAATTTTTAGAGTGCATCCAAGATACTAAGGCATGGATATCTCAGCTTTTTTGTGTGTTTTAATAGAATGGATGTTGATTTGGGATTACTTAATCAATTTGTGAAACCTACAGCCACTCCCCTGGGTGTAAAATTTGAGGCACAGATTAATTCAGTGGTTAAGTCCAGCTTTTTTAAGTTGAGAGAGCGGGCCAGTGTCAAACCACTTGTCGCTCCGCATCATTTAGAGATTTTAATTCATGCTTTTATTACCACTCGTCTGGACTACTGCAGTGCACTTTATGTCGGGCTTGGCCAGAAGTTGCTTGCCCGACTTCAACTAGTTCAGAACGCTGCTGCTGGAGAAAATAAACATGAGCACAATACTCCAATTATAGCATCACATCATTGGCTCATTATTTGTTTTGTTTTTATATGCCTGATCTACCTAAGCGGTATGCTCCAACACGCTCCCTCAGGTCAGGAGGTTCACTATTCACGTCCCCGAAGACAAAGGGAATGGCGCATGTTCAGCCATTGCCCCTTAACTGTGGAATGAGCTGCCTTTGCACATCAGGCGGGCTGGCAGACTCACGATCACTTTTTAAATCTTTACGTAAAACACATTGTTACTCCTTGGCCTAAATAAGGATATATGCACAATATAGGCAAAACTGAGACGCATATATGTCTCATGTATTGCTTCTTTTAAACATACAAGATAAATAGTGCAAATCTCACTTTGGCTCATAGAGGATTCCTAGCTCATATTCTCTATAATCAAGGCAATAACTAAGAACTAAAAAAAATGAATGTATGTGTGAACATATGAAATTGGTAATTGGCATGTTACAGAAATTAACTATGAAAAACAAGTGAGAGGCGATGGAAAGCTTTGGGGTTTCGTTAGTGCGTCAGAAAGGTGAAATTTGCATGTGCAACAAAAAAATTCTGACAAAATCAGATTTATAAAACCATCAATACACACACCTGTGCGCAGTTCAGTGCATATGGGTTTCCGCCCCTGCCCACACCATATATAGTCATTGCAAAGCACCTCATGAATATTCATGTATAGTTAGACACGCATTCTCTGCTCGCGGGGTGTGAATTATGGCGGAGGTTTAAAAAAAAGAGGGAAAAAAGTGGAATTTCTCTGAAACAGAAATACAAATTTTTGTTGGGAGTGGAGACCCGAAAAGCAATTGCCTCTAAAAGTGCTGGAACCAAGTCTACGGAAATAGACCAAGTCTATGTTTTTTTTTTACCTGGCGGGAATGGTCTTCTATTCAGCACATAAATCCACGAGAACTGCTCTCTGGAATCTAAATTGGTGTATTAGCCACACATCATTGGACATCTTGTAACTTTTCATCACAAGGGTAAAGGCAACGTGTAGCAATCAGAATTATTACTATTACAACACCTTGTAACTTAATTAATATCACATTATCTCACCCAAATTATGTTTTTATGTCTAATACAATATCAATTATGTTCAATAAAAAAATTGTCACAATATTTATCGAGGAGCAACTGGGAGATATCGTTTGCATTTGCTTCTTGGGTGTGATTGTGATTGTAGTTACTTCTGAAACTTCTGTACCATTTCTTCTTGTTTTATGTAATATTTATTATGAGACAATAATCCTTTAGCCACATTTTAAACAAGAAAGATTATAAAATCAGCTCTCTCAATTGCAAACAGTAAAAAAAAAAATGACTTAATGCAAATATTAACACTGCCCCCTAGTGGATGGATGGCATCAAATGATCTCAAAGACCCTTGCCTTCTTAGCTTTGTGGTCTCTATATGGTATATAAGTATGAATGCTAAACAAATAGACAAACAACATATAAGCTGTAATAACAGTCATTAATCAGAAAATGTAGCGACTTTTATAGCGAATGCAATAACTCTGTCACTAAGTGATAAACACTGCTGCGTCTCACAAAGGTTACTAGTTTGAGTCTCAGCAATAAGCATTAGCTCAATTTTCCCTTGTTCATGATTTCACATCCATTTCTGGTGGATCTGTAATTTTAAATTGCCCACAGGAATGAGTGTGACGTAAAATGTGTGTACCCCCTGCCTTTGGCACCTGCAGACCCCTGTGACCCTAATCAGGATTCATGCAGGTATCCCGAAGATGAAATATTGAATAAGGAATGAACTTTTAGCTTTAGCCCTTTAGCTTTATTGATTTCACATTTAAAAATCATTCCGTTTGACGGGTCATTAACACAATCTGCAACAAAAACAAACAATAGTTATATTATTTAGGTTTGCATCAATAATATTGTAAGCTGTGGATGCAGGGGTAGAATTAAACTAAAATATAACTAAAAGCCCCCTTCTAGTTTGTAATGTATGTATATAGTTTATTAATTTGTGAATTAACTGTTTTAGCATATTTTATCCAGTTTAAAGTTATGCATAAATACAGTTTATTAATTTGTGAATTTACTGTTTTTGCATATTTTATTCGGTTTAAAGTTATGTAAAAATGCAGTTATTTAATTTGTGAATTTACAGTTTTTGCATATTTTATTCGGTTTAAAGTTATGTAAAAATGCAGTTATTTGATTTGTGAATTTACAGTTTTTGCATATTTTATTCGGTTTAAAGTTATGTAACATATTTTATCTGGTTTAAAGTTGCAGTTATTTAATTTGATAATTTACTATTTTCGAATATTGAATATAAAAATACAATTCCAAATAGTACATTTTGTCATTTTTACTGCAAAAATTGAGAATGATTGAGACAAAATAAAAAATCCCAAATCCCTCCAAAAAAAGCAAAGACAAGGTCAAAACAATGTAAAAATTGTAACAAACCAAGAGATCCTCTCTCAGACCTTAGATGCTCTTCCAATCATTTTTTAAAATATTTGGATGTAGAAAAGATACTTCGATTCTTTATCGAAAGGCTGGAAAGTGCAACAATTAGGAATGTCTGCAGCCAACAATGAAGCATGGTGGAGGTTCCTTGAACATCTGGGGCTGCATTTCTGCAAATGAAGTTGGAGATTTGGTCTGGAATAATGGTGTTCTCATGCAAAAGGATTCCACAGCAGGACAATGGCTGCAAACATACACCCAATGTCTTTAAGAACTATCTAAAGAATCAAGAAGAACTGGAAGAAAAGCATGCATCACACAGAGCCTGATCTCAGCATCATCAAGTGTGTCTGGGATAAATGACAGTCCAGAAGAATGTGAGAAAGCTACATCACTGAAGATCTATGGTTTGTTCTCCAAGATGTTTGGAAGAACTGGCCAGCAGAGCTCCTTCAAAAACTGTGAGCATGTGTAGCAAGATGAATTGCTGCTATTTTGAACGCAAAGGGTGGTCTCACCAAATATCGATTTTCACTTTCATGTTTTTAAAGCATTTGCGGTTTTGTAAACGCTTTTTTTTGTAACTATTTTTCCAAAGCCATATTTAACTCTCTAATTTTGGGGAGACACTGATTGTATAAAGATATGTACTTGAAATCAGATGAAAATATTTGGTTAAATAAACAAGAACCTCCTTATAGTTTAGCTGAGAAGTTTTACACTCTTTAACGGATCGGTTAATTCTCTGTTTGACCCAGGCTGGCTTTAAAAACAACCCAGTATTCCTAGAGTACAATTTGAAAATTAACTTTCCTCTAAATCTCTTCATCCGACACAAAGTCAAAGTGCATGTCGAGCGAGCCAATGTGTGTCAGTGTAGTGCGTTAGAATCACTCACCAGAGCCCTGGCTTTCATTAACACACTGCAGAGCACTACAGCCACACAGACCTCCGCTGACACCATGCTTGACCCGAGACCTCTGACCTTCTCCAGGACTTTCTCCTCTCCAGAGAGCTCCTTTTTCTCGTCAAGACATGACCGTCTGGTTGAGGTGGAGAGCACTGCAGACTTCTAAAGCCATTACTATTTTACGGTGTTGTTGTTTCTGCTCTTGTCAAGCAGGCATTTCTCTGTTGGAGACGTTGGCTGTATTTGCTGGTCAAGATTTCAAACAGGAAGCCACATCCTCAATCATTTCAGGTCCAAAATATACCAATGAATGGATTTTTACCCATCACTGATGGTGCTCTTCCAGCCTGCTTTTCTTTGTTCCTTTTCTTGATTGAAGGATTAAGCTAGACGTCCACGAGGAGATGTAGCTTGTCTGCTCTCGCTGATCCTCTGTGTGTGTTTGACTGAGGTTAGTAGTGTGATGGTCATCAGTGGCCCTAGGGCTCCTCCACTGTTTCTCTGTGGGATGGCCATGAAAGTGTTAACCCTTCACAGTCTTGATGGACTTCAGAAAATCAGTAAACGGGAGATCTGCGCAAAGAATCAAGGGCAGCTTTTTTAGACTGCTATCTTTCACTTTTTTCAAAGAGTGGTAAACTGGATCCCAATATAGCAATACAGGGAACTTCTAAGGAATTCTACGCTTCAAGTCCCCAACAGCAAACATTGCCATTGGGCTTTGTTTTTGGCATAAAGAGCATACTCATACATCTCCTCTATTCCAAACTTTAGGTGTCAGAACTATTTTATGACTGGAAGGAATAAGTCTATAGGAACCTTTCAATCCAGGTTTCAAACTATATGGAAGAACTTTATTTTCTCCAGTCCAGTTTGAACTCTTTTTTTATTATTTCACAATTTGCTCTAATAATTTACCTTTAAAAGTGCTTTTTTTGGTGGAAATACAAGATAACCATTTTTTTGTAGTACAACCCCAGCATAATTCATTCATATTTCATAATCCATTATTAGTCCTCCACAGGAGAAATTCACAGTGTTACAGCATGTAAGATAGACACGAAAAATGTTTTTGTGCCATTGTGAATTTTTGTACCATGACAAACGCAAGCCATATCACAGGCCATGTACTTCATAAGGTCATCTCTTCTTTTCACCACAAGATGGCCCTGATGGCACCAATTTAGGGTAAAACAAAAGTGAAAGACGATCTTGTGTCGAATCTTGTAATGTTTATTTAAAACCAAAAATATCGAAACTAATAACCTTTTTAATACCTGATTATTATATTTGAAACTAAAATGAAACAATAGGTCAATTTGTACTTAATTCAAAACAGCCGTGTGATTGGGACATTCACCGGTGTGTGCAGAGGGTTAATATGTGTATAAATTTTTGTGAGCTCACTATTTTTTATTTTCTTGTTTATATACTAAATTGTATTTAGGTCAATTTGGTATGGCATCTAATAGTAACCATATTTTATTCCAAAAGTAATAAAAAATGTACAAATGAGTGAATCAGAAATCAGAGTGCATCATTTTAAAGTGTTAATTCTGAATGTATTATTTATAAAAATATCTGAATATAGCAAAATTTTATGGGCAAACGTGAATTTTTCAGAACGGTATGCCAATATTTTATAAATTCACCTGTAACATTTACTTCACCAGAGTTTATAACATTCATGGTTAATTTGCTGTTTACACATTTATTATATCTGTTTATTCATGGATTATTTGCTGTGTCAAGTGTTCCAATTTAATTAAAGTCTTCTCAGCATTACAAAAATATCTTGCAAATCTGTCAGCCACTTTGTGTTTCATTTAACTTAATCATGACTATTCTTTAAAATAGAAAATGTCTCAAATTCAGTTTTGTATTGCCAATCAATTTATTTGAGAGCACTTACTATCTACACACACACACACACACACACACGCACACACGCACACATACATACATACACACACACACACACACACACACACAT
>SRMA01027175.1:58878-117350 GCA_007224835.1 Danionella cerebrum | reverse complement strand
TTCCCATCTCTGTCTCTCTCATTCTCGCTAATCTATACAATTCCTTCTCGCCTTCCCTCGTGTCTAACCTGGCATACAACTCATCATATGCTTTCTGTTTGGCCTTTGCCACCTCCCTCTTCACTCTGTGCTGCGATTCCTTGTAGTCCTGTGTACTTTCTTAAGTCCTTTCAATGTCCCTCTTCTTTTTAGCTAGCCTCTTCCTCTGGATGATGTCCTGTACTTCCTCATTCCACCACCATGTTTCCTTATCTTCTTTCCTCCTTCCAGCTGGCACACCTAGCACCTTCCTTTCTGTCTCCCTGATCACTTCTGCTGTAGTTTCCCAGTCATCTGGAAGCTCTTCCTGACTACCCAAAGCCTGTCTCAGCTTCTGTCTAAATTCCTCACAATCTTCTTCCTTTTTCAACTTCCACCACTTTGTCTTCTTTTCAATCTTTCCTCTTCTCTTCTTCCTGACCACCAGAAACATCCTACACATCACCATCCGATGCTGTCTGGCTACACTCTCTCCTACCACTACTTTACAGTCTCTGATCTCTCTCAGATTGGCTTGTCTACATAGGATGTAGTCTACCTGCGTACTCCTACCTCCACTCTTGTGAGTAACTCTATGTTCCTCCCTCTTCTGGAAATAAGTATTAACTACAGCCATTTCCATCCTCTTGGCAAAGTCCACCACCATCTGTCCTTCTAGGTTCCTTTCCTTAACACCGAACCTGCCCATCACCTCCTCATCACCTCTGTTGCCCTCGCCAACATGCCCGTTGAAATCTGCTCCCACTACTACTCTCTCTCCTCTGGGAACACTCTCAATCACCTCATCTAACTCACTCCAAAATCTCTCCTTCTCTTCCAACTTACAGCCTACTTGTGGAGCATAACCACTCACTACATTCAACATCACCCCTTCAATTTCTAACTTCAAACTGATCACCCTGTCTGACACTCTTTTCACCTCTAAAACATTCCTCACAAACTCCTCCTTCAGGATCACTCCTACCCCATTTCTCTTCCTATCCACACCATAGTAAAACAGTTTGTATCCCCCTCCAATACTACGCGCTTTGCTACCCTTCCACCTGTCTATTTAATGATTTAAAGATGCGGGTTGTAAAAATCGATGCATTTGCCCGTGGGCAGGAAAAATACCTGACCCGCGCATCACTACTGTACACGCTCTGACAATTGTAGCGCCAACTACTGTAGTGGATCTAGAATTACACAGCTTGTTGCCCAGGGTCACCCTTCTCCTCCATTTCTTGGATTGGGTTTCATATGCCACTGTGAATTTTGCAAATGGGAAGATTATGGAGTTATTTTAACATTGAACGCAGAACAAGAGATTAAATACTTTTGGTAATATAGTATACAAACATGTTTGTAAATTGTTATACGTTTCTAAACAAACAGAAGTCCAAGACAGAAGCGGAGATTATGTATGGAGCCACGGGACCTGGTGGATGCATGCTACTCATCCAGGTGTTGACGGACAACAATACTCGATCCCTTAATGATCTCAAAAGAATCCTGACTAAACACAGGTCAGCAGCTAAACTACTTTTATTACTTCCTCATGTTTTTCATATGCCAGTGTTTTTTTTTTCAACCTTGGACCTTGGGTTTTTTACATACACTAGATTATGTTGGTTTGTAAAAGTGCAATTTAAAAGTATTTTATTAGCAAAATGGAATGGTTACCAAGATACAATCTTTGGTGGCTATAGAGGAATTCTATAAAGATCCCCAAGCCAATATCAGTAATATAAAGCAACTCCCATGTCTTTAGGATTTTCCTTAGCTGAGATAGTGATAATACCAAAATGGTTGCTATGGTAAACAGTCAGGTTGCTATGGTGGACCATAACAGAAAAATCCATTTGTCACTATTAGTTAACCACCATGACTATCATTTACCAAAGCTGAGATAGAATTCAGAATATTTGGTTGCTAGGGTAAACAGTTTGGTTGCCATCAGTGACGTCTGTGACGACAAATTTTTCATTTGTTACTATGAAGCCATTTCCCATCTATTTTTAATGGCCAGTATAAGTCAACGGGAATTTGTGGACCTCTTCTGGAGGTTCAAATACTTTTGCACAATGATTGTCATGTTCTTAAACAGACTGATAACCTGCATGAAGGTTCTATGAGGTTGTCAGTTTAAGTTCGTTTTTCAAAATCGAACCCATGTTACATCAATATAAAAAAATTCATAGAAGTCTAGGAGGAGATGAGTTTAGACATTTTTGTCTGTAGGGAAAAACATAACAAAAAAAATCTCCTCAAGCTCACAGTGCCACTGTTCTGTTTTGGTCCACAGTGGGGCGATATGTGATAAAGTACAGCACAACTTTGACAGAAAAGGAGTTGTGTCTGCAGCCAGTGATTGGAGCCTTGAAAAAGCTCTCGAGCTTGCTATCGAAGCTGGAGCGGAGGATGTACAGGAGACACAAGACGACGAGGAGAAACCTATGCTACAGGTCTGAATGCTATGCTTAGGAGGATGCAGTCCTCGTGTTGAACAAACGATTGAGATCCATGCACAGCGTTTGGTAATGTTGATGGAGCAGAGCTCTAAACTTTACTTGTGGTAAAAGTGCGTTCGTGTGTCCAGTCCCGTGGTGTAGTGGACGTACACTGGACATAAGCCATTGTGCACTTCTTTCCCACGGCCTTCTTTCACTGTCCTATCTGGGAATTAAAGGTTAAAAAGCCCCTAAATAAAAATAATTCTTGTGATGCATTCTGATTGAGTTTGGTTTGGGTTTCAAGGACTCAGTTACATGTTTGTAATACTTTGTCTGAAAAACACTACATGTGTTTAATAACTGCAGAAATTGGGGACCGTTATTGGTCCTTTGTTACCATTACCTAGATTATAAATGTACACTTCGTGAAGGAAGATAAATGATTTGTGATTGACTCGAGTAATATTCCCTGAGGTCTGTTAGGAGTGATCATTCTTTTTTATATTGAAACTCATGGATAAGGCTGCGATTTTATTGGTTAATTTTTATTCAGAATGCGTTCTTGTGTGCATGATTTTAATATGTAAACCAACCAGAGCTAACAAGTCCCTCCAGGATTTCGCGATGTTACAATTCACGCAAATTCAGCCAATCCCCGCAATTTATTTGCGGCCTTGCAATTTCATCTAATCACAGCGACTTTATTGCGAATTCGACCAATAAGTTTGGTCCGTCACTGTACGAGGAATAATTTTCACACAGGACTTCCTTATCAGAGAAAGCAGGCACGAGCGCAAATACATCACACTAATCACACAGTAATATCCCAGGGAAATACACAGTTATGAAACTAGATATTTGGAGGGGGATAATCTAATTATTCTTAGAAAATCTGGCAACATTTCAAAATTTAAGAAACAAATAAAGATAATTTTAGAATCAGCATAAGATAATGAATGGTGTGAGAAAGAAATGCTTTGGTGTGTTGTCTTCATTTTATTTCTATTTTTGACTCTTAAAGCTATTAAAATGAACTTTCCCCATTGTGGGACAAGTTTTTTTTCCATAATGTGAATGGATCTATATAGCTTTTTATTTTATATCAACGATTTTTTACTTTGTTTAATCCTTCTTTTTACTTTAAATGTTAATTATTCTAATGAATACGCAAATAAAATATAAACATCTAAAGTTTGTATAATGCTGTACATCCATAAATTATTACAATATTCACTGCTGTAAGCAACTTGCTTTAGGCGATTGCATTCTTTTAAACTTTTTACACAATATTTATAGTTGAACAATGTGTTACAAGTAAATTTGATATCTACAAAATAAAAATCAAAACGTCTTCACGAGTAAACATTTTATTTGAAGTCTTATTGGCCTAGTCTGTGTAATCACATGATTGAATGCGCGTTCACACAGAGGGGAGTCGCGCGTGAAAAGCAAGTTACACCTCGCATGTATTGCACACAACAGCATTTTTGGTTAAGTTTAGTAAAACTTTCCCAAACCTTACTCGTTCAGACTCGTTTGCACTCCATCATTTTCTTCTACCGCAGTAGCATTCGGGAAGGCTGAACAAGATTATAGCGCGTAGCGCTCAAATCGCGACACGTGACCCTTAGATTAGGTCACATGACATCAAATGACTACTCGACAACACAAATATTTGTCGACAAATTTTTATTGTCGACTAATTGTTTCAGCTCTAGTGCAACATTGTCGTGGAACTCAAAAAAAAAACATTGCTTGAGCGACACTTCTCTACAGCAAAACATGCCAGAAGCATGTCCGTGCAAGAGCCGACACGGCAGGTGACTATCAGCCGTAGACGTAAGTCTTTGCCTGAGCTGGAGGAGGAGGAGCGGTGCAGCAGCAGGCGGGGGACAGAGGCGGAGCGACGCAAAAGGGCCGGGGGTTCACGAAACAGAGCGTTTTAGCACTCCACAATGTCTACCGCAGGAGATTCAAGGATTACTCAAATATTCATGATTGATTCAAAGTCACGATTCAGGTGTGTTTTAAATGAGGGACTGACATTATAACACAACATAAAGCTCAATAAAGTAGATTTTGCATAATACCCCGCCTTTAAATACATTGCTCAGTTAGATTAAAAAAAACAATCTGAATGAATCTTATCTTTGGTGGTAATGTTTTATTGGTGAATCGAGCTCACCATTCCTCTTGAATTATAAGTCTCCCATTGTCTCTTTCAGTTCATCTGTGACGCATCGTCCATGAAGGCTGTGCAGAGTACTCTAGAGAGCCTTGGGGTGCACACGCGATCATCCAGTATTGAGTTCATTTCTCAGACGCCTTCTTTCCTGAATCCGACTCAGCTGGAGACTGCATCCAGTCTGCTGGAGACCCTCATCAACTATGAAGACGTGGTCCGGGTCTGGGATAACATCCACACTCAGGAAAATTAACGAATGAGTGAATGAATGCCTCCTGAGATGCCACAATGGCTTGATCTACTGTAAAGCCGAACAGTCCTGGAGGGACACGGCTCAGCGCTCTGAGTCTGATCTCATTAATGAATCTGTTTTGGTGTGTGTACTGAAGCAGATTGGAGGTGGAACCTGCAGGAAGGAACATGTTGGGATCCATTGTTTTGGAGGAACAGTATTAAATGACAATGATTGTGAGATGGATTTTCATTCATTCATTTTCATACCAAGCTTAATCACTATTTTGGGGTCACAGGGGTCTGCCGGTGCCTATCTCCAGTGCACATCGGACGAGAGCCGGGGTTTGCGTCAGTCCATCGCAGGGCAACATTCACTCACACACTCACACCTGATGTGGATCATATAAAGTGAAGTTTTCAGGAGGCGTTAATATAATTTAATGTCTTATTTATGACCAACTATTTCATCTCTGGTCCCCAGTCCGCTCTACCATCACATAGAAAAAAACCCTAACTCATGGCTTTAACCAGAGGGTTCCAAGAAAGACATTTACATTTAAGTATTTAGCAGACGCTTTTATCCAAAGTGACTTACATTGGGAGTAAACATCAAGCAGTTTGGTACAAAGTGGATTGATCAGAAGACATACACATAGAACACTTTCAAGCTAGTACAGAAAATGAATTCAAATCAGTGCTTCAGAGGTTTTTTTTTTCATAACTTAGTTAAGTTAGTTAGTTAGTAAGTGCTTATGTTAAGTTAGTAAGTAATTATGTTAAGTTAGTAAGTGCTCTCGAAAGAGTAGAGTTTTTAGCTGCTTTTTGAAGGTGTAAAGAGATTCCGCTTTCCGTAATGGGACGGCAATGGAATTCCACCATCCAGGAACTGTGAAGGAGAAGGTCCTGGTGAGAGATTTTTTGCCGCTCTGAGATGGGACCACCAGATGCTGGTCATTTTCTGAATTTACGCGTCTGGAGGGGACGTAGAGCTGGAGGAGTTTGTGGAGGTATGACATAAGCTCCTGTGCAGGGATCATCTTTCTGCCCTGCATCAACTATTCTTTTATCCTGATTGGTAAGTGGAAAATGGAGGAGCTCTTGTCCTAATTGGTTAGTGGATGGGTGCTGGAGCTCTTAATCTGATTTTTTATTGGATAAGGGAGGAGCTCTAATAGAGATTGGGGTGGGGGGGGTCCTAATCTGATTGGTTAACGGTTAGAGAGGAGCTCTTAATCTGATTGGTTAGTAGGCATAGGAGGAGCTCTTATACTGTAGATAGTAGGTGGTCTGGTTAGTGTGTGGAAGAGGAGCTCTGAAGCTGATTTATTAATGGGCAGGGATGGAGCTCCTATACTGATTGGTAGGTAGGTGGGGGAGGAGTTCTGAAGCTGATTAATGGACAGAGGAGGAGCTCTTATAGTGATTGGTTAGTGGGCAGGGGAGGGGTTATTAGCCTGTTTGGTCAATTGGTGGGGGGGAATTTTTAACCTGACTATTTGGCAGGGGAGGAGCTCTTATGCAAATTGATTATTGGGCAGGGGAGGAGCTCCTATACTGATTGGTTATTAGGGGGGAGAGGAGCTCTTACGTAGATTAATTTTTGGGCAGGGGAGGAGCTCTTATGCAGATTAATTATTGGGCAGGGGAGGAGCTCTTATGCAGATTGATTATTGGGCAGGGGAGGAGCTCTTATGCAGATTGATTATTGGGCAGGGGAGGAACTCCTATACTCATTGGTTAGTGGGTGGGGGAAGAGCTCTTTTGCAGATTGAATATTGGGCAGGGGAAAAACTTATGCAGATTGATTTTATGGGCGTGGTCGGAGCTTTTATACTGATTGGTTAGTGGGCGAGGGAGAAGCTCACACTGATTGGTTCGTGGGGGGGAAGGAGGAGTTATTAACCCAAGTGTGTCAAACTCATTTGAGCTTGCGGGGCCAGACCTAACAAATCATGTAGAATATTCATTAAGTGCCTTAATTGATTTGTTCGTTAAATACATATTATTTTACCTATTAACAGTTTGTATTTTTTCAACAAAGAACCATATTCTGAAAGTGAAACATTTTTATCAACATATATTTCCATGGGCGGCAC
The DNA here is from genome assembly GCA_007224835.1 of Danionella cerebrum. Taxonomy (NCBI): domain Eukaryota; kingdom Metazoa; phylum Chordata; class Actinopteri; order Cypriniformes; family Danionidae; genus Danionella; species Danionella cerebrum. Next base: position 110,364 of record SRMA01027175.1, on the reverse strand, counting down.
AGTGGGTAGCACTGTGGCCTTCCAGTTAGAAGGTAGTTGGTTCGAGGCTTGCTGGTTACCTTGTGCGCTGGAGATAGGTCCCAGCAGACCCTTGTGACCCCAAAAGGGAATAAACGGGTTGGAAAATAAATTGTTTCCACAAATAATTCTTAAAAAAATGTATAATGTGCTTCAGAATTTCAAATCTTTTCATTTTGAGCTCCCAGTTTAACTTACAAAACTAAACAGGAGGAAATCAAAGGAATTAAGCAACATTACACTGCAGCATAAAATAAATAATTCTACTGAATCCACACAAAATCTGACTCTGATTTAAGACAAGAGTTAGCTTTAGCTTCGTTTCCACTTAAAAAAAAAGACAAGCTTTTAGCAGCACAACAGCGATTGATTTTGTTACCGTTTGCCTAATGCAGAATGAATCATGAGTCATTTAACGGGGAAACTGAAGTCTGAGGCGAATAGAGACGGGGCGCCCGCACTGCTCACTGAGCGTATACTACCGCAAGAAAAAATAGACTCATTATATTAACACACTGCTGCGATTAAATAATTGGTTAAAACAATTTATTAGCAATTCATTTGCAATTTTTTGATTAAAAATGTAGCATTAATTAAAAAGCTACGTTTGTAATACCATTCACAGTGAACTCCCTGCTCTCTCTCCATTTCTCTCGCTCTCACTCCAAAATCATCCTGCAGCCCTGATTGGTGGGCCGGTTGTGGCCCACGGGATGTATGTTTGACACCCCTGTATTAACCTGTTTGGTTTATTTGTTAGGGGAAATTCTTAACCTGATCGGTTATTGGGTGGGGCAGGAACTCACACGAATTGATAGGGGGGCGGAGCTCTTAAGCTTTTTTGATTAAGCAGGGATTGAGGTCTTATACTAATTAGTTTTTGGGGAGGGGAGGAGCTCTTATACTGATTAGTTAGTGGGTGGGGGAGCAGCTATCATTCCGATTGGTTAGTGGGCGAGGGAAGAGCTCCTGGGGTTTGGCCGGAGGTTGGAGGAATGGTATTTAAGATTGCACAAACGAACAGGAATGAATACAAATGCTTTAGAATTAGGGAACCATAAGAAATCCATTTCTGGAATTACCTGAAAAAAGGAATCTGTTTGGAAAAGCATCTCATTCCGCTCCCGGTTTTCAGGAGTTTTTGAAGTTAAACAAAATAAATAAGACGTTTGAAGCTTAATGCTTACAGACAGTTCTAAAGATCCCCTATAAACAGATGTAGTTATGAAACATCACCCTGAATATCCATCATAAAACATTCGGTCAGCTCAGGTTACTCCAGTCCAGCCGCTGGATAATGATGGTAAAGCTCCATCATGGACCTTGAGTTCAATCTATATGTGATGGGAATATTGAATCTTATTCGTTCAAATATTCATCTTTTTCCCGAGTAAGAGCTTGTTCCTTGGGGCAAAAGCACTTCGTTGATTCAACAGAGTTCCGAAATGCCAATAGGAAATAATTGTGACCTCATGAATGTGTTTGATTGTGGTGCCATTGATTTGTTTGCGAGTGCCCGCTGCTGACTGGTTCACACAGACAGGGTGTTGTCCACGTGAGGGTTTGTTTGCCAATGTTCTGGGTCGAGTCAAAGGAGGACGAACCCATCAGAGATTTTAGTTTGATGTACAGGAAAGGCATTCGGATGATGGACCTTACGAAGCTGAGACTGTAACCCATTTCCCCCGACGGGTAACGGGACAACATGCAGACCTTCCATGGTAAGAGAGACTTTGTTATATAACACAGCACACTGTGAAGGTGTCTCAGATGTAAAAGCAGAGCCACGATGGAGTCCCCAAGAGTGACGTACGTAAGACGAGTCTCTGAGAGGCTTTGTGAGTTTTAAGGATTTCCTGTGGATTTTAGGTAGGTTTTGACATTTCTCTTGATGTGAATACCAAGTTTTATAGTTTAATTCTGGTTTCTATAAGTCTAGACTTTCCTGTTTTGCAGAATATGCTTTAGTTTTTTTGATTTTGCCCAGTTGGAATCTTTACAAATGGTTTTCAAATGTGGCATACATTTCAGAATAACTAAATAAAGAATAAATGTGAGGCTTGTGTGTCTGAATAAATATTTTCTGTAGATCACATATTTCAATCGTTGATGGTATGCGTGAGGCAGAAACCATTTTTTTAGGATTTAAATTCAAATTGAGAATTTTTCAAAAGATATACTAATGCCGTTCTGTTAGATATAAACAAAGCCTCTTTTTAATGTTGATTTCTCTCAACTAGTGTTTACACTGCTTTTTTATTTTGCCTCTATCACAAAGACTTGAAGGCCAGTTTGTGGAATACCGCCTCCGGCTCTGAGCGGATGAAAGCTTTAAACAGATTCCCTTCATTTAATCTAAACCTGCATCGAGCCGGACGACCCAATCATTCTGCGGCACACTGTAACATTGAGCTTCTGAGCCCCAAAATCAAGGAGCGCACACAGAACGTGACGGAGAAGGTCACACAGGTACGATGCTGGATTGGTGGGGCATCATATGACTTAGATTACATGTTTTTCCTTATATACAGTCTTCAGACACCTTAAATGTTAACTCTTTGTTATAGTGCAGCCATTTGTTTTCTTACTTCAACCCTTAGATGACCAAAACCTTTTTGAGCATTGTTCACTAGTTTACAATAAATGAGTTTCACAATCTTTTACAAGATTGAACTCTTACAAATATTTAAAAACTTACATTACACAATAATTCCACAACAATTATGAAACTGTACAAGTTCAATTCCGGGTATTGCATTAAAAAAAAACTTTTTTATGTGTTATAACAAAAACCAAATATTCATAAATCCCCCCAAAAAACAGAAATGTGAAAATAAAAAAAAACTGACAAACCTCTTCTGAACCTTATACAATGTTTTTATAACAGAACTTTGAAAAACACAAGCCATATCACATGTAATTTTGTAGTTCTACCCCTTATTTTCACTTATTTGGGATCTGTAAAATTAAACTGAAAGTTTTAGTTTGAATTACCTTGCAAATGATGTGTCTTAACTCCTTTAATGTTTGTTTAAGACTAAAAATATTAAAACTAATAACCTTCGCAGTATATTTGAAATCAAAATTAAACAATAGCTGGGTCCCATGATTTTTACTTAATTCAAAACAACTGCTGTGATTGGCACATGCACCTGTGGGTGCAGGGACTTCTAAGGGTTGGACACAGCACCCCATATTGACATAAAAACAATTAGTCAGATTTATTCATAAAGAAAAACTGAAATATCACAAAAGCATTCAAACCCTTTGCTCTGACACTTTTATATTTTACTCAAGTGCTCAAATGCACCCTTGTGATAGTTTTACAGCTGCTTTTGAGTCTAGCTGTGTTCAATTATATCGAGTGGACTTGATTTGTTTATTTGAAAAGCCACACACCTATTTATACAAGACCTTACAGCTGACAATTCATGTCAGAGTAATCACGAGGTCAAAGGAACTGCCTGATCTCCACAGATCTGGTCCAGGTTACAAAATAACTCAATGTGTTGAGGTTAGAGGTCTAACATGGGGCTTTATTGATTGAAGTTGAAAAGCTATCGCTACATCCATAATGGGAAGGTTCAAAATATGAAATATAAGAGTTAAACCATAAATGATAATAAAAATAAGTAAATAATGGCATTCAACCCAATTATTTAAATTTCTTAAGACCATTTTCTGTACACACAAATTGTAAAAACCACTTCATCAGGTGGTGCCGTTCTTAAATATTTTGGTGGCGGCGGTGGTTGTGGACAAACATCTCAGGAGGCATTCATTCATTCATTTTTCTGTCCGTATATTCCCTTTCGTGGTGTACATTATATTGAATACAGTTGAAGACAATTCTTAATTAATTGATTGTAAGGTCCCCAGATGTACAGGGCCCTGCACTGGAGTATTACACTGATAACTTATTTCACCTTATATCCTACTAATTAAACATTTAGAGGCATTTTCTTAAGGGTGTGTCTAAGAAAGATAGAAATAGAGGAGAGCTAAAGATGAGAAAGGAAACATAAAAAGAAAGAGGGACAGAGAAAGAAGAGTGAGTGAGAAAAAAGAGTGTGAAAGAAAAGACAGATAGATAGCATGAAGAAATGAGAGAATTGATGGAAAAAGAAAGTAGATAAAAACGAGAATAAAAGAAAAGAGACAGATAGTGTGAAGCGAAAGAGAGTTGGAGGAAAAAGAGAAAAAAGGAAAGTGAAATAGAAGAGACAGATTGAAAAAAAGAGAGAGACAGAAAAGGGAGAGAACAAAAGATATACAGGAAAATGAGATGGAGAGCAAAAGTAAAAAATAGAAAGCAAAGAGAAAGATATGGTGAAATAGAAAGGGAGAAAAAAGAAAGGAGCAAGAAGAAAACGATACAAGAAAATAAACAAGCTGTTCTTGCAAAGTAATTTCTATTTCTTCTGATTTTATCGATGTGACCGTATTTGATTGGTTACATTTGCTACATCTGATTTTTGGGGGATCATTTCTTTGTACATAATTTGATTGGACGGGACAGGTGCCAGTCACTGTAGAAAAAAATAATAATGTAGTTGAGGCAGGTTCAAGAAAAGTACTGCAGTTAGATACAGAACTAGAAATGTATTCAAGGAAAAGTACACAATTTCCGAGAAAAACTACTCAATTACAGTTATTTGAGTGTTTGGGTCTAGTTACTTTACACTACTGGCTGGAAACGGTCCAAAAAGATAAGCATGGTGGTGGCGATATCATGCTGTAGGGACAGGGTGACTGGTTGTATTTCAGGGAAAGATGAGTGCAGCCAAGTACAGGGATATCCTGAGCCTAAACCTTCTCCAGAGTGCTCAGGACCTCAAACTGGGTTTAACACAGTGACCTCAAGCACACAGCTAAAATAATAAAGGAGTGGCTTCACAACAACTCTGTTATGGTTGAGTGGCGGAGCCAGAGCCCTGACTCAACTGGAGAGACCTAAAATGGCTGTCCACCAGCGTTCACCATCCAATCTTGACACAACTGGAGAGGATCTTACAGAGAAATCCTCAAATCCAGCTTTGAAAAACCTTTCCTCAATAAGATGCTTGGCTGTATTTGATCAAAAGATGCTTCTACTAATAACCGAGCAAAGCCTCTGTATACATAGATGAGATATTTCAGTCTTTCTTTATTTTATTTTTTAATAAAAATGCTGTGTTTTTAAGTCAAACTGGGCAGGTGTGTACATTAATGATATGAGGGAAAATAACTGACTGCAATATAACAAAGAATGAAAAAGTTAAGGGGACGTTCGGTACAAACTGTGATTTACTCTTCAGGATTTCACTATCTTTACTGTTTAGTTTGAGGGTTCCAGTTCTAAATGGGGAGATTTGGAACGAAAACCTCAAACATATTCCGTACGCTTTCTTTGAAAGGCAAAACATTGATGTTATAGTTGATGTTTAAACAATGGAGGTGGCTGGCACGTGGAAAGTAGCTAGAAACAACTCCCGGAAAGATCGTTAGGACAGCAACATGAAACACACTGTGCAGAGAATATGGCGCTCTGCCACGGCAAAATCCATAACCACTATGGCCTCCGGTCCATAACAGTGCTTCCTCCGCACAGAAAGATTCAGTCTCATAACTGAATTTCTTTTAAATTATTTATTATGTGTCTCCAATGAGTGATGATCATGGAGGACAACTTATCCCGAATAAACATGTATAGTATTGTGCTAACATTTTAGGCAGACGTGAAAAAATTGGTAAACAAAGAATGCTTTGAAAAAAATGGAAGTGTTCTTTTTTTTCTTTTTAAACAAAATGATGAAAAGTCAGTGCCATCAGTTCAGAGCTACTACTGTCCGGACAAGTCTGTGAGGAAGTGGTCGTCAGCCAAAAAGTCACACCTCTGATGAGGGAGCAAGTGACTCAAGTAGACTCGAAAGCTTAGCAACTGGACTGAGAAGACATTTGTTGAAAATGTTTGTTTGTTTGTTGTATTTGAAAAAGTTGGTTCTTGATGAAATTGACTGCCTCACAAACTTAAAAGAAAACGCTATCGTCAATTATACAAACCACAGATTCACAGACTCATCTCCATGTATATTCAAAATCCCATTCAATTCATTCATTGATCTGCAGTTTAAAATATGATATTAAATGCTTTCAAACAAGTTTAAAACAATGTTAAATATTACGAATGAACCAAAGATGAATCACCTAGTGCTGCACAGAAACTGGAGCAATAAGAGTAGAAATCCTTGGACGATATCCTGCTGATTTTAGCAGTAACTCGATTTTTTTTAAGTTGTCGTTTAGCACGTTTTGGAAACAAATAATGAAGTTCAATGTTCTAAATATGAATACATAAGCTAGTTTGTACAAGCTTTAACCTAGTTTTTATAAAGCTGGAAAGTTGAGAACTTTAACATGGGAGTCAATGGGGATCTGCTCCATACTGACACCAGCCTGTAGTGGACATTCAATGAATTGCAGCCCCAGCCAGCTCCTATAACTATACATCCGATAGAAAATTGAGTTACTTGGTTCAACTGTTTGTTTTATGGTACTGTACAAGAGCGCATTACTTTCGAAGTAAAAGTTCAGATTATCATTGATTTGATGCCCTTTACCCCCAAAAAATCACCCCATTTTTTCACGTTGCAGTAAGGTTTTTTCATGTTTTCTTTCCCAATAGTTGCACCAAAAAGGTTTTTCCTTTAATTAACCTGTATATTTCAATGCACAGGTACTGTCTTTGGGTGCTGATGTCTTACCAGAACACAAACTCCAGGCTCCAGACGTCCACATGTGGATCATGCTGCACTACAGTCCCTTTAAAGCGATATGGGACTGGATAATCCTGCTGCTAGTTCTCTACACAGCCGTCTTCACTCCATACTCGGCTGCGTTCCTCCTCAATGAGCTGGAGGACGAGAGGAGGCACATCTGCGGTTACACGTGTAACCCTTTAAATGTGGTGGACATGATAGTGGACATTCTGTTCATTGTAGACATTGTGATCAACTTCAGGACGACATATGTCAATCAGAACGACGAGGTGGTGACCCATCCCAAGCGCATCGCTGTCCATTATATCAAAGGGTGGTTTCTTATCGACATGGTGGCCGCCATCCCATTTGATCTGCTGATCTTCAGGTCTGGGTCCGATGAGGTATTGCGAAGTGTGTTTTTTGTTTCATTATCTTTGTAAATGGAAGTCTACCACTGCGGTACCACTTGCTGTGCAATATATTGTTAATAAACCTAGTTTGTGTTCAATAGCTTGAACAGGGAAACCTGTGAAATGCTTATTAGGGTTCGAGCGCCAAGGTGCATCCCTATTGTAATGGTTCAAAGTAATATTGTTTTGCCGGTCTAAACTGCTCAAAAAGTCAGGATTTCATGTACACTTCAGAACTGGTGAAAATGTACTGGCGTTTGAAAAGTGGGTGGGGCAAAATGGTTCAATAGCACCACCTAAAGAGTTTCAGCTTATGGTGTGCTTACAGTTTATCATACTCCAGTGAAATTCAGCATTTAAAAATAAAAGTAATATGGATTGCGTCGCCTATTTTGCTTGTGACAAACTCCTCCTTGATAAAACTGCTCCAAACTCCATCAGTGTTATCTTAAAGCTTATGGGATGTTAAATTGGGAAGCTTTTTTGACTTTGTCAAACTATGTCTGCACAGCGACCATCAAAAGTTGAAATTTCACCAAAAACATGAAGTTGTTAAAAACTCAGTTTTTAAATCTCTGATAGGGTTCAAATTTTCCATGCATGTTAAGAGTCCATGTCTGAACAAAACCATGTAGCAACCTACAGTGTTACTCACAGCGCCACCTAGTAGCAACATGGAATATTCCATTTTCTGCTGTTTCATACTGCTATGTCAGAGTGTGTTTAAAGTCTGTGATTAAAGTGAGATTTCAAAGTCAGTTATATAGAATTTTCACGTAAATTTTAGTACAATTCCTCTAAGAGATTTCATGTGCTCACCATCAAACTCTAGCAGTGTCATCTAGTGGCCTTTGCAATGTTATTTTTGAATTCGTTGAACAATCTGTGCTTGGCGGACTGCTGAATTTCGATGTTTCACCAAGAAGCAGGAAGTTGCTAATAACTCAGTTATACAATGTCCAATCGAGATGGAACTAGCCATAGATATGTTAAGAATCGATGCCTAATTAATTATCAGTTATAGCGCCATCAGGTGGTCACAGGAAATTGAGCATTTAACATTGATAAAGTACTTCTCTCACCAATTTTGACATGAGAAAAGGGTTCAAAATGTTGTTCATAGTGCCACCAGGTGGTAATGACATTTTTCTGAAGATTTCCCAGCTCTCAATTGAATACATCTCCTAAATTACGATTGGTCATAGTACAAATTGCGTCTGAGATGTTCGAGCCCTTTTATTGCTGCTCGCAGCTTTAATTTGGGTGTAATTTTCCAATTTGCAGACAACAGCCACTCTCATTGGCCTACTGAAGACAGCCCGACTCCTACGGTTGGTACGTGTGGCCAGAAAACTAGACCGATACTCAGAGTATGGAGCTGCGGTCCTCTTTCTGCTCATGTGCACCTTTGTGCTGATTGCTCATTGGTTGGCCTGCATCTGGTATGCCATTGGCCACGTGGAGAGGCCGTACATGAAAACAGGCTGGCTGGACAACCTCGCTGATCAGCTGGGAAAGCATTACAATGACAGTGATCTCAGCTCCGGACCCTCTATTCAGGATAAATACATCACGGCACTCTATTTTACCTTCAGTAGCCTGACCAGCGTAGGGTTTGGAAACGTCTCTCCAAACACCAACTCTGAGAAGATGTTCTCCATCTGCGTCATGCTCATCGGCTGTAAGTAACATTAAGGTTTTGATATATCTTTAATAATTGTGTGATTAGTTGTGATGTATAAATTCATACATGAACTTATATTGTCAATACTAAATTTTTAAGTATCTGAGATATGGGCTCGTGATATGGGTGACCATGAGACGTCCTATCCACTGCCCTGCCACCAGGAGATGTTCTAGAATTAAAGGAGTGAAACGTGAATAAACGTTGTCAGTCGATGCAACTGTGGTGAACAGGACTTTTTCTTGGCCCGGAAAACATTTGGAACTGAGCCCAGACCTATTATAGCACCCTCAAACCTGCAAAGAACCAGTAAAAGCTGGTTGGTTCACTTTTTACAACCCCTTAAGCTCTTTTCGGTTCTTCACCGGTTCTTTGCAGGTTTGAGGGTTCTATTTAGCACTTTTTTTAATTTTTTGAACCCCTTAAGTTCTTTTCGGTTCTTCACCGGTTCTTTGCAGGTTTGAGGGAGCTATATGAAACCTTTTCACTTTTTAGAACCCCTTAAGTTCTTTTCGGTTCTTCACCGATTCTTTGCAGGTTTGAGGGTGCTATATGGCACTTTTTCATTTTTTAGAACCCCTTAAGTTCTTTTCAGTTCTTCGCTGGTTCTTTGCAGGTCTGAGGGTTCTATTTAGCACATTTTCGCTTTTTAGAACCCCTTAAGTTTTTTTAGGTTCTTCACCAGTTCTTTGCATGTCTAAGGGTTCTATTTAGCACTTTTTCACTTTTTAGAACCCCTTAAGTTCTTTTCGGTTCTTCACCGGTTCTTTGCAGGTCTGAGGGTTCTATTTAGCACATTTTCGCTTTTTAGAACCCCTTAAGTTTTTTTAGGTTCTTCACCAGTTCTTTGCATGTCTGAGGGTTCTATTTAGCACATCTTCGCTTTTTAGAACCCCTTAATTTTTTTAGGTTCTCTCACCAGTTCTTTCTGATGATGCTTTTTAGCACTTTCTCACTTTTTAGAACAACATAAGCTCTTATTGGTTCTTCACTGGTTCTTTGTGGTTTTCGAGGTACTGTTATACCACTTTGTTGGCGTAAAGAAACTGTTATTGCTGTTTTGATACTTGTGGTTCTAAAGTAGTTCTTTGTTGTTTTTAAAGGGCTATAAGTGACATATGCTTATATATATATATATATATATATATATATATATATATATATATATATATATATATAATGATATACACATCATTAAGTTTGTTTGTCATACATTTGATGGTTGGTTTTAAAAAGCACCTTTAAAGATAAGTGCCAAATGGAACAAAAAAATGGTTCCTCTATGATTACAGGCCAAATAACCAGTTTTGGTTCTATATAGATAGAATTTAGTTTTAATGGAAGTCGTCAATTAATAAAACGACCAAATTGAAGATCGTGCGTCATGGCAATAACTGCAAAATTGTAATGTTAATTCCTTGAAACTTACGCTTCTTTGGATAAAAGCATCTGCCAAATGCTTAAGTGTAATGGAAATAATTTGGTTCAGCAGAGCTTTTTTTTGTTTTGCCATGAATTTTTTTAATTCTCTGTTTTTCCTTTCTAAGCTCTCATGTATGCCAGCATATTTGGGAATGTCTCTGCAATAATTCAGAGGCTTTATTCAGGAACAACTCGCTATCACACCCAGATGCTGCGGGTTAAAGAGTTCATCCGCTTCCATCAGATCCCTGGAGGTCTACGGCAGAGACTGGAGGAATATTTCCAACATGCCTGGTCCTACACCAATGGCATCGATATGAATGCAGTAGGTTACACGGAACAAATACCATTGTTCAAAAACTATGAAATTTTACAATCTGCTCAACAAATACAACACAATTGCTTTCCCGGTTTTGTGTCTTTGTAGGTCTTGCGAGGCTTCCCAGAGTGTCTGCAAGCCGACATTTGCCTTCATCTCAACCGCAGTCTGCTCCAGAACTGTAAGGTGTTTCGAGGGGCAAATAAAGCTTGCTTGAGAGCCCTTGCCGTTCGTTTTAAAACAACCCATTCTCCACCCGGAGACACCCTTTACCACCAGGGCGACCTTCTCAGAGCACTCCATTTCATTTCCCGTGGCTCCATTCAAGTGTCCCAGCATAGCATTGTACTAGCTATACTAGGTGAGTGACTGGGAAAGTTAGTCCTGTACTGTGCAGTAATCCCTTATTTTTTGCAGTTGTTACATTTTGAGACTGACCACTAGTGGTGAAAATCGTGCTCTGATGATGATCCCCGTTTACTTTACTAAGAGGAGCACACATTTTCAGTTGAGAAAGCATAACGAGAGAGAGCCTACAGAACATAAAGAGAAATAGTTTAGAACGCTTCTGTGCAAGCTTTATTAGCTTTGCACCACTTCTTTAAACCATGTGATTTATGTTGTCCCCTCCCAGAAAACAAACACAAGAAATATCAAAGTTTTTGCAAGAATTAGGTTTTTCCCTCTCCCATCGCATGGGAAAAATCACAGTTCTTATGTTCGTAATTTTAATTATTCTCACTATATTAAATTATAGCACCCAAAACAATTACGTGTAACTAGGGCTCGAGCATCGAGTGTAATTTCAAAGATAATTATTATTTTGCGGCTTTCTGCACATTTGTGAGGATCTAAACACACTCGAAAAGTCACCAAATTCTCAGAATTGATGAAACTTTACGTCTTATTGGGATTCGAAAAATGGTTCTTCACTGCAACTTAACACATTTTGGTTATTATTATTATGGTGCGTTAACAATTTGTTGTACACAAATTAAATTTGGCACACAAGTGTAAAGTACCAAGACTTAAATTGATGGTATTTCCAAAATCAACATGAAGTCAGCTATTTAGCAAAAACCTCTAAAAATTGCCACTTTTGCTAGTGTAATACTTTAATGAATTCTTCATAGAGATTTTATCTCCAAATTCCACCAGTGTGATCTTAAGGCATGTGGTATATTATACAGTCCCTCTGCCAATTCACGCAAATTCAGCCAATCCCTGCGATTTATTTGCGGCCCTGCAATTTCTTCCAATCACCGTGACTTTATGGCGAATTCGACCAATAAATTTGGTCTGTCACTGTACACGGCATTATTTTCACACACACTTACCTACAAATATCACTGCGAAAAACCGTGCAAAGCAATTCTATAATGTTCTCCATGAAAGTGGAGGGAAACTCTTTTGCTCTGTGTGCAACATTGTCGTGGAACACAAAAAAACCTTGCTTGAGCGACACTTCTCTACAGCAAAACATGCCAGAAGCATGTCCGTGCAAGAGCCGACACGGCAGGTGACTATCACCGAAGCTGTTGCTCGTAAATCCATCGCAAGCAGCGAAAGGAACAAGGTAAACAACAAAACTTGATAACGTTTGTAAAACTAGGTCTGTGGTGGTTTGTGTTGTCAGTTGTCAGGCAGTACTTGCGCGGGCAAAGGTGATAGTGCTAGCGAGTTTGAGAGGGGCAGTTAATAAAACTATTTTTCTTGCTTTCACACGGTAGTTTCATCAATCGTTTATTCCAGTGTTTCTCCTACATAGACGTAGCCGTGGCGTCGCGGCAACAAAATGATAAAAGTCAAAATTTTTTACACGGACACCATGACTTTTTTTCTTAATTGAACCTGCGCTGCAGCCTTCTGAGGAAGCAGCAGTTTTCTGCAGTCAGATCTGCGTGTGATCCGAGCATGCAGAAAATCCTGCGAAATCCTGGAGGGACGGATTAAAATGTCACGCTTTTTTGACTTTGTTAAACTATGTGCGCATGGCAGCACATAGCCGAAATTTCAGCATAAACAGGAAGTTGTTAATACAATGTACGATCTGCCACGTGTACTAAGATACCATGTCGGAACACACAGTAACACGGAACAGTATAAGTATAGCGCCACCAGGTGGCCACAGGATATACATCATTTAACAATCATAAGGTATTTCTTTCATCAATTTTGAAGACAAGAATATTGTCAAAACGGAACAGAAATCATTCTCATTCATAGTGCCACCTTGTTGATGCTTTATGTCGTGGTGCTCAGTGTTTAATTTGACTATTGAGAGGGGAGGGGTACGTAAAATATTGAATACGTAAAATATTGGTCACTGACAGCCCTTATTTAAACATAAAAATATATTTATATGTCTTGTTTTGTGCAGCTAAAAGACTCTGGCGTCAAACTGACCCAATGTGACAATGTGTGGAAAAAACTGAAAAAATATTATCATGTTAATTTTATGTTAATCAAGTTCTCGCCATTAAATTAGGACAAGTCATTCAATCTGGACCAATCAATTATATATGAACATACTTTAAACAATGAATGGGGTAAAATTGACCCCACTGATAATTGCGTTAAAGGATATTTGATAGTGGAAGATGTGTTAAAAGTATAAAAATACTAGAAAGGTTCGTGTAAAATTATACTTTAAACAGCTTCATACTTTGTTTTCTTTTTTGCTAAACCATTTTTTTTATGTTTCAATAGCATGTTTTAGGTTAGTATTTACATTTTTAATTGCTTAGTTATAGTGGATGTTATTGAGTGATTACGCTAGCATTAGCATGCTAACAAAGCTAGTGCAAGCAAATTAGCTCATGCAAAACCAGAATTGAGCTGTAGCATTTTATTTGTTGCCTATTTTAACCAAAATTAGGCACTATTTTACACAAGTGCCTGTTTCTGTGTCACGCACAGGAAAGAACGACGTCTTCGGCGAGCCCTTGAATCTCTATGCTGATCCTGGTCGATGTAATTCAGATGTTACTGCATTGACCTACTGTGATCTCCACCGAATCCAACGAGACGATCTTCTGGAGGTGCTGGACATGTATCCTGCTTTTGGAGAGATATTCTGGAGGAACCTAGAAATCACCTTCAATCTCAGAGATGTGTGTAAACCTCATGCAACAAACACAAACTGCCCATAATTAGGAATCAACTCAATTATCTTCTATTAAATTTGTCATTTGTTCATCTCTCAGTTGAGATTGTATTGATTCCAATGTTTTCATTGAATATCCTTCTATGACGGGAAATTTTTGCACAGAAAACAGACCCGTGTAATCATATCACGTACAAGAAAATGTGAAAATATTTGCTCTTGCAAAAGTAACTTTCAGATGTTTTACTTGAGTAACTACTAGTTACTTCTAATCCAGATGAAAACCACAAATAGGCTTTTGTTTCACAAATCATAAACACTGTCTTGTCCTGACACAACTATTATAAACGTACTAATAAATAGTTAATAAATACATTCAAATTTCCAATCCAGAGGAGAAAACACCACACCAGGTGTTTTACTTCTCTGGAGAAAGCAAAACTGTCCAACTCAGCAAGGCATGTACTCCCCCATGTGATGGCTTTTGAGCAGGACAGGACAAGGGAAAAAAAAAAAAAAAAAAAAAAAACATCTGGATTTAATCAAGTTAAAAGAAAACAAAAGAGAACATCATGATTTTTGTGTCTAAATGTACACAGCCTCTATTGTGTGCAGTAGTGATGCGCGGGTCAGGTTTTTACAACCCGCTCTGCACCACATCATATAATTGCACACAACTTACATGGATTTTTTTATTTGATTTTGGGTTTAATGACCCACCCCAACCTGCCCAGCAAATAAAGTGACAATTCCGCCAGTTAAGAGACGACCTGCGTATCACTAGTGTACATTGCATAGAGCCATTTTGTATAGACTTTATATAGACATAAGAAACCCAGATGTGACTAAAGTAACATACATTCACCAGCCACTTTATTAGGTATATCTTGCTAATAACGGGTTAGACTATGCCTTAATCCTTCATGGCAGGGGTGTCAAACTCATTTTTCACCGAGGGCCACATTAGCATAGTGGCTGTCCTCAAAGGGCCAGATGTAACTTATAAATGTAAAACAATGTAATTGAATGTAATGTAAAATAAATATAACTACTCCTTAATGTTAAATAACTCATTATTTATAACTTATTCAAGTGACAATTCAGTTGCATAGAAACAATTGTATGCTTGTTGTTCTAATGTAAATCCTTTTGATTTTTGTCAGCTTATGAAAACTCACATAACTCCATTAATGAAGGATCAAACTGTTCAAGTGAATAAAGAAAAATAGCCTTTTTGTAATTTTTTTTGCGAAAAACAAACCCGCACAGACTGAAGACGATGCATATCGATCATCATCTTTTATCATCAGGCTCAAGAAACAGATCACAGATAAACTATTAGCTCCGCCCATTTCACATCTTGAACTTTATTTTAGCGTGAGAAATTGGAGGTGTGGCGGGAGAGATCTCTGAAATGCGTAAGTCTTACGTTCAATGTTTGAGAGTTTGCAGCTCTGCTGTTTCACTCGTAAGTATGGATGCGGAAACACTGTTGCTAAACAGTGGCATTGTGGGAAATGTAGTTTTTTTTGTTTTCGTTATTTCTTTAGACACTCAAAATTTTAAAGGCCTTGAGTTTGACACATGTGCTTCAGGGCATAGGTTCAAGATGGTAATGAAAACATTCCTTAGAGTTCGGTCCATAACGACATGATAACGTTACGCCTCATGTAAATACTAAATGCACTGAGTGGAGTACTAGTAGACTTACTCGCAATAGTGCTCAGTAAGTTCCGGTTTCACTATGGCTACATTCTACACCAGTTGTCTCCAGGATCTCTCCAAGATTAACGTCATCGATGTCCAGTAAGCTGGATTTTTTTGTTATACGCAGCCTTGTATATACACGGTTAAATCTGCAAACAGGTTCATTCAGCTGCTAGTTTTGTCTTTTAATTATTTAAGTTGAATGTTCTGGAATGCTACTGTAATCATGATCCATCACTGCGGGTACAGCCAATGTCTCCGAAGGTGTCATATTCTGTGTATTTTTTTCCCTTAGTTTTGTATTTAGCCCCCCCCCCCCTCCTCTTTATCACGTGATTAGTATGTCATTCTCCATTTTTACCTCCTCCATGTGCTCCTTCTCCCGGCTTGCATGTCTGGTCCCTTGTTTAGATTAAATGCTCTATCCTGGTGCTCCTTTGTTCCTTGTCGTGTGTGTATATAATTCCCAGACATGTGCCCGTGCCATACGGGATCTTTGTCAAATCCATTGCAGTCAGTGGTCCTCTCATATCCTGTGGTTATAATTTCTCGTAGATGTCTCATGCTTTGTGCATTTTAGTTTAGTTTATCTCCACCTTCCCGGTGATTGCTGATTTATGTCAGGTTTTTACCCCTACGTGGGTATTATTGTTTGTTTACCTTTAAATAAAGGATCTATCTCGGCTCTTGCACTTAAGTTCTTTCCCAGAAAGAACCCTGACAGAAGCCAAGCCCCTCTCTCATCTCCCACACACTTGGCTGTGTTGCTTTAACTGTATACACTGGTACAGCGCCAGTTACCAACTTCCTCCGTGCTTCTGATGTTTGCTGTTTAGTAGTCGGTTCACTGCTAAAATGTTTCCTTAAAACCTTAGAGTTGGAAATGGGACAAAGGCCGTCTCAGTGCAACCGTTATGTTCACAAACCACTGTTTTCTAAGGTTGACATTTGGAGGAAAAATTGTGAAAACGTAAAATTCCTTTGAACTTTGCAGACAACGAACACGGCGGAACACAACAGGGTGCGCCGTATACCGTCTGCTGTCCGTGAAAGTTATAAACACAGTTTTATGAACATTTTCTCCAATTCCAATACGATACACTACAAACCGGAATTGAAATGTGATTGGCTGATTAGGAATTGAAGCAGTTGAACAGGTGTACCTAATAAAGTGGCCAGTGAGTCATACCAATCCAGTATGTGTACATTATTGTTTGGTGCCTTAATGATAGAAAATATTATAAAGAAACAAACTTTACAACACAGTTGTCCTTGCTTGCATTAAAGTCGAAACTTTAATTTATTAGTTACCACCCACCTTTGCTTATTTAGGGACTAAATTGTAATCCATATTTGGCAAACTCTCTGAGGAACGGCTCCAGGTCTAGATGACACGAGTCCAGTTACTTTTTTAGTTCTTCTGAAAATGGGTTTATCATCTTGAGTAAAATGTTCTATATTAAGTTATATTGTGGAATTTGCATAATAGTTACTGAAAAATGAATGATTTCTTCAAATTCTCTAATTGACAAGACTCCTCATTATTCAAACTCTTGTGTGAATCAGGTGGAACCGATGACACCAAGTGAAGATTTGCAGTGCAGCTACCATTCAACACGCATTCGACATCGACAAAAATCCCTAGACAGGCGCAACAGGCCAGGTGAGGTTCACACTTATGATGAATACGTAGATTATACAGATGCTGGTCATATAACTCAAATGGACAAAGTCCACAAACCAAGTACAGTGGTACCCCGAGATATAAAACTAATCCGTTCCAGGGTGACATGTAAGTTTTACATGTAAAACCCTTTTATCCGTGCAATGGCTCTTAGAAACAACAGTATAAGTAGATGAAAAAATGGAAAACCAGAGAAAAATCAAGTAACATTTCTTCAATCCTTAAATCTACACATTTTTTATGTAATAAATGATAATAAAACACACGAAAAATACGTAATATGTTTACAAATGTGAAACCATACCTTGAGAGTGAGGCTATGTGTCGGAGGAGGTGGAACGGATGGCAAAAAATATTAAGGTGGTACGTATGTAAGTTAGCTTTCTCGAGAAAACAAACTCGGTTTCAAGCACAAGCGGAGAGAATAGCGAGCGAGTGAGAAGGGATGGAGAGACGCTTCTGAGAACGCATCACAAGGTTTCTCTAACTTGCGCTACAGAACAGCACTTTCCACGTTATAAACGTTTTTTTTTTACTTTAACCAAAGACACCTTGACTTTAACATTTGTTATAGCACATTATTGGTAATCTATACATAATGTTTCGCTTGATTTAAAACTGATTTAAAGTGTTCTAAGGCGTATCAGCACCTTAAAGCACATTTTCATCAAAGGGAGAAAGGAGCACAAGGACGCGGAAGCGCGGCGTCACACAAACAAGGGGAAAATACAGCAGAAATGTTTGTTATTGTTCGTATTTCATTGTTTCGTATCTCGAACATTTCATATCTCGAAGCATTCGTATCTCGGGGTACCACTGTATTTCAAATCAAAGTAGAGAGAAACACTGAGTCAAATATAACTACAGTAAAAGTGCTCACTTCAGAATTTCTGAATAAAAGCACAACAGTATTTGCCTTAAAATGTAATTAAGTATCCCAAGTACTATGATTTATTATGGCTGTAATAGACCGTTAACATTTTGTCAAGACTCTAGCTTTAGACTTTATTAACACTTGCCTATAAATGATCATGAGCTCAAAACCTTGAATCTGAATCAAATTCGCGAATGAGCCAAATCTCTGTAGCGAACGAGTAGAGCCAATTCTCGTCGGGGAAAGCTGAATCTTCTACCGTAGGGAACACCATGCAATTAATCATGTGGGGGGGGGGTACACTAGGATCGTACCATTATGTAATAAACAAAACATTCACAATTGATAAATTGGGCTACAATAGAAGGCCTCAAGTGGTAAAAAAAAGAGCCAAAAGAGTCGAGCCAAAAGCGCCAAATCTTTGAAAAGAACTTCAAATCACTAGAAATAACATTTCAGAGCAGATCTTTTATTTATTTTTATTTTTTTAACTTTAAAAACCATTGTGTCTGAACTAAACACTGGGTCACAAGTTTTCTTTTACTATGTTGTACCTAAATGCCTCTGTGCATAAATACTGGCCACCACTGTTAGAGCATGATTAAAATACGTGAATGATTCCATTGAAAAAGTCAATCATGCTTTATTTCTAAAGCACCTCCCAATAGCCAATCCTGACCAAGGTGCTGTACAAACGCATAATAGAGGAGTTAAAAATACAAGAATAAAAGAACAAATACACAAGGATAAACTCTACTTCATCTAAAATAATCACAAACCTCAAATTCAGAGAACTGAAAGTTTTTAGTTTAGCTTTAAACACAGACAAGGCAGAGATGCAGCGTACTTCGACAGGTAGTGTGTCCCAGATCTTTGGACCCCACTTCTTGTACTGGGACCAGATCTCCAGCAGGTGTTTCCCGGCAGAACGTTAAACTCTAAATAGTGAAATCGTTGAAAAAAATAATGAAACATATGCATTCATTCAACACAGATTGGTGTATTTAAAGTGTTTATTTCCTTGATTGTTGATGTTACTAACTGACAGCTAAAGAAAATCACAGATGGAACTAACATGCAAACTCTTTACAAGCACCGGCAACCTTCTAACTGGAAGGCCACAGTGCTACCTACTGCACCACTGCCCTTTCTTATAGTCTTCCTTTTAAATGTTTCCTTCCACTCTGACAAGATTCACAGTGCCAAACGCACTGAACAGCATTACACTCCCACCACCATGTTTAACTCAAGGTGGATCTGGCGTAAATGCCTCTCCAAACATAGGCAGCATCTCTAGCTTTGTCTCATCTGAACAAAGGTTTCTAGAATGTGTAATTATTCACCAAGTTGTCCTTAGCAACCTGGATCCTGTCTCTTCTAGAATATTCTTATTCCAACAACTTCCCAGTGCATTCCTGTGCAGGGCACTAATGACCGTCTTTGTTGAGACATCAATTCCAGTCTATCACTAGTGCCTTGGGAGGTGTTTAGAAACTGCTCATTAGTTTACAAGCTTTTTGAAAACTTTCATAATGCCTCTGTCCATTACTGTGTTGGTCTCTTTAAGGTTCTTGATAACGCTTCTAACTGTAGCTCTTGACACTTAGATCATTTTATGTATGCTTCACCATCTATGAAAGCGATAACAACTCTAATCCTCAGCTTAAATGAAAATATAAATGCCATACTAGGTTAATTAAATAAATTAACAAGTCAATTAACAGCAATGGTTTGTTTTATTAGTTTTTTTTATTCATTGAAGTGGCTGCAAGGAATTAAACTTTCCCTGCAAAAAAAAAAAAATACACGGAAATATTTTCTAATACGGAGGTCACACTGTGAAAAAAATCCATTGGTTTAAATGGCAACGTATCCGTATTTTGGATTCCACTCCAACAGAATGTTCAGCTGGAGTGAACTTTGACCTGCATTACATGACGCGATTTGAGAGGTTATACGCGTGATGTTTTTGAATACTCAATATGCTGCAAAATAATTTTTTTTAGGACATCTGTATTTTTTAAAACTAGATTGTTATTAATTAGATGCGTTTCTTGTGAATTATTAATTATGTTGGCTTGTCAAAGTGTGTTTAAACTTATTAGTATTCTGCATTCTCCTTCCGCTTCTTCTGAGCCAAAAATGAAATCTCCTCCTCAACCTAGACGTTCAAGGTCAAAGGCCATGATTGACTTATAATAGAATGAGGCACCAAAAATATCTTCAAAAGTATGTCAATCATAGTAACAACTTAAAAAATTCACATACCACTCCATAGCAACCAAACTGTTTACCATAGCAACCAATTTGGCATATCTATATATCAGCTTGGGAAAATCATAGAGACACGATTGTTGCTTTATTTTACTCGTATTGACATAGGGGACATTGTCACTGACCCCTCGAAAGCAACCACATTGTTTATCATAGCAACCAATTTGGCATATTTCTACCTTAGCTTAGGAAACTCCTAGAGAATCAGGGGGTGGTTTATAGTACTCACAATGCTAATGGCAATAGTTGTAAATGTCTGTAGTACAAGCCAACATCAAAGTTTGAGTGCAAATTTCAGCCATCTCGTTTACAATGATCCATGATGCACTGCTATAGCTAGATGTTAATGCACTTCCTCCACTTTCTCAGATGGCATGGATCACACTGACTCGGCTCTGACAAGTTCAGCTCTGGTCTCTCAGTGCCCTCCTGCTTCTCTCTCACACATGCACTGGGACGAGCTGTACAGCTGTTCCACTCTGCATTCGGGTGACTCAGACCTCAGCAACTCTCCCATCAGCCCCTGCGAACTCTGCACCTCTGACGCAGACCACCTGGACTTCCCCTCTCCCACTGTCAGGCTCATCCCAGCTAATCCCTCAGTCGGCAGAGAGCCTGGATTGGAAAAGGGGCATTTGGGTGAGTGTACTGTAGACTTAACATGGCACAAAAAATAAAAATTATTTAGGGAGAAAAAAAATCCAAACCCACATAGCCCTGTGTGAAAAAGTTCAATTTCTGTAGCCACCCCCAGGCCTGATTACTGTCACACTTATGAAATCCCTTAAACAGAAGCTACCGGACACAGAGAATTAGACCAAAAGCACCTCAAAAGCTAGACATCATGCCTAGATCCAAAGAAATTCAGGAAGAAATGAGAACAAAAGTAATTGAGATCTATCCGTCTGGTAAAGGTTATAAAGCCATTTCTAAAGCTTTGGGACTCCAGCGAACCACAGTGAGAGCCATTCTCCACAAATGGCAAAAACATGGCACAGTGGTGAACCTTCCCAGGAGTGGCCGGCCATCCAAAATTACCCCAAGAGCGCAAAGACAACTGATCCGAGAGGTCACAAAAGATCCCAGGGCAACATCCAAAGAACTGCAGGCCTCACTTACCTCAATTAAGGTCAGTGTTCATGACTCCACCATAAGAAAGAGACTGGGCAAAAACGTCCTGCATGGCAGAGTTCCAAGATGAAAACCACTATTAAGCAAAAAGAACATTAAAGCTCGTCTTAATTTTGCTAAAAAACATCTCGATGACTGCCAAGACTTTTGGGAAAATATCTTGTGGACTGATGAGACAAAAGATTAACTTTGTGGAAGGTGCGTGTCCCGTTACATCTGGTATGAAAGTAACACAGCATTTCATAAAAAGAACATCATACCAACAGTAAAATATGGTGGTGGTAGTGTGATGGTCTGGAGTTGTTTTGCTGCTTCAGGACCTGGAAGGCTTGCTGTGATAGATGGAAGCATGAATTCTACTGTCTACCAAAAAATCCCGAAGGAGAATGTCCGGCCATCTGTTCGTCAACTCAAGCTAAAGCGATCTTGAGTGCTGCAGCAGGACAATGACCCAAAACACAGCAGCAAATCCACCTCTGAATGGCTGAAAAAACCACATAATGAAGACTTTGGAGTGGCCTAGTCAAAGTCCTGACCTGAATCCCATTGAGATGCTGTAGCATGACCTTAAGAAGCTAGAAAACCCTCAAATAAAGTTGAATTACAACAATTCTTCAAAGAGGAGTGGGCAAAAATTTCTCCAGAGCGCTGTGCAAGACTTGCTGCAAGTTATCGCAATCGTTTGATTGCAGTTATTGCTGCTAAGGGTGTCCCAACCAGTTATTATGTGCAGGGGCAATTACTTTTTCACACAGGGCTATGTGGGTTTGGATTTTTTTTTCTCCCTAAATAATAAAAACATTCTGAAAAACATTTAAAAACTGCATTTTGTGTTTACTTGTGTTATCTTTGACTAATATTAAAATGTGTTTGATGATCAGAAACATTTTGTGTGACAAACATGTAAAAGAATAAAACGTCAGAAAGGGGGCAAATAGTTTTTCACACCACTGTATATATATATACATGTTCTGAAGCAACAAGACTATAGAGTGATGTCTCTATGGCGTCAGGGTGGCGCCTGAATCCTAGATTACATGTGTAGTACTCTGTTGTACCAATCAGCAACTGCATCACTGATATAGTTTGTAGTGTAGACTATTTTAACATAGTGTCGACCAGAGAATCACATTTTGTTTACATCTGTTTGAAATAAAACCAACTAAACAACTGTTTCCCTAAATTTCCCCCTTAAGCTCCACCCCCTCCATCTGGAATGTTCCATTATTGGCCTGATCACCCCACAGATCATTTTAGTGATCAGCCTCAGTGTGCACCATCAGCTCGAGGCACCTTTCCTCAGCAGATCTTTCCAGATAATCACCACCCCAGTGACCTGGAGTCCAGTCTGGCGCTCCTGCAGAGTCAACTCAACAGGTGTGGGCTGTTAACTTTGTTAAAGTTATGCCTGGGCATTGGGTAATGCATCTTCTGCTTCTTTTCACTCCAGACTGGAGACGAGAGTGACTGCAGACATTAACGTGATCCTACAGCTTCTGCAGAGTCAGATTACTCCGGTTCCTCCGGCTTACAGCACTGTGTTACCTAGCAACAGTACAGTTTTACCTGGCAGCCGTGCCCACTTATATGGAAGCAGCCTGTACCCCACCCCAAACACGCAGCAGGGCAGAGTTGCTGCCATCCAGGTAAAGATTCTACGTAAGCCTTAATGGATAGTTGATCTTGAACTCAAGAACTTTGTTTCAATAAAACGCACATGAACGTTGTTTATCTGTAATCAAACATGATCTTTCCTGTGTTTCCAGAGTTCCACCCAGGTGAAGTCTGTGTCGCAGGGTTCCCTGTCCAGTGGCGTCCACATGGGTGCTGCTTCAGATGACTGTGTACACGACAACAGTGTCTCCACTCCAGCCCTTCGGCCCATTCTGATGGGCGCTCCCCACCTTTGTGGGTCCCTCCGCTTTCCCTCTTTACCTGGCAAACTGGACGCATCACCACAGCTGGAAGACCCTCAGAAACACGTGTCTGACCCAGTCTTACCAGTCAGCAAAATCCGGATCAGTAAATGACAGAAAATGATTTCTTGTTGCGGATAAAAGAGCCTTAATGCAGTAAACTGAAGACATCTTGTTACTCATGAAACTATGGATGACAGACAAATACTTCTATATAACTTTGTAATATGTGCTCGCGGTAAAATGGAACTTTACAATTCATTCCTCAACAGTTAAAAGTGATCATCCCATAAACTGTATGTTTGGTGTTTCTTTAAAATAATAAAAGAAACAACCATTTAGCCCCATTATAAAATAAGAGCAAGCTATATAACATTTATTAGGGTTAGAGACTCAGTCACTGTCATAAATACAGTGTTTGGTTTGGGGAGCCAATAGTATTGGGTTGGTGGAAGCACCTCATTTTGTGTTTTCCATGTAATGGTGTCACAGAGGTGTGTTATTATGCGTCGCAATACCAACAGATTCTCAAGAGACTGGGAGGTAGCAGCTGTCATCATCCCAATATTCAAGAAAGGTGGTAACAGAAATGGTCCGAACCACCAAGGTATACTCTTCCTAAGTGATCCAGGGAAAACCTACTCAAGGATACTTGACAGAAGGGCTCCCTAGCTAAAGTTGAAGTGTCAAACATATGGCCCACGGGATGATTTTGAGAGAAATCAGAGTGGGGATGTGTGAATAGCATTACAAACGTAGCATTTTAATTATTGTTATATTTGTAATAATAAAGTGCTAATAAATTTCTTGTTAAGAAATTGTTTTTAAACAAGTATTTAGCCTTGTGTGTCGCAGGATCAAAGTAATGTGTTATTATGATGGGTCAATTTTTTTTTGCGGAAGAATCTGCGCTTTTCTCTCTCTCTTATTTGTGCTTTTTCGTGTTCCATTGTTGTCAGAGAGAGAAAAGGTACACAAACACATTCCGTTGAAGGTTGAAAAATTAATTAAAAACTAGTTAACTTTAGCAAAAAAAGAACGAAAATAGGCATTCGGAAGTACAGTACAGCGTGATACCAACATTTCTTCAAGGTCAAAGTGCTTTTGAGTTCAATGAAGAATCAATTATTCTAAATTCGCATTCATAAAAAATATATTTATGGAGATTTAATTTTACAAAGAGACAAGATTATCTTTTCAAACATATTTTTTATAAGTAAATATTAATATATTATTAATATTAAGTAACCCAGCTTTATGAGTATTGGGAAAGTAAATTTCATATGTTGTTTAATAAAATCCAAAAAAATCACAATCTTTTCAAGAACACTTGTCAAGTTAAACTTGATGGGGTTTGGGGGTTAAATATTTACAAAATTAACAACTATTACAAATAAAATAGAATAAAAGAATAATATAAAAAATAATTCGGTTAGTTTTAGCTTCTATCGATAGGAGTCGCTCTGGTTAATGAGTAACCATGGCTACGATGGCGTCTCACTACAAATATGGCGGACGCGATGATGTCACACCTCCCGCTAAATAATATTCATAAAATCGGCTTTCTTGTAAACATCACTTGGGAAATAATATAAATTGTGCACATTTCACAGTGGGGCTAATACTTTTCTGAAAATATACTCAACATTTACCATCAGACTAATTAGAAAGTATTTGTTTCGACTTGACTCAACGAGGCTCTGTATAAAAAAGCTAGCTCTTGCCTTTGTGCGTGGCACTGGAGTGACATTAACTGGACGTCATTAACAAAAGGCCAAGCAGACATTTTGAACAATGCAGGCATTGACGGGTTGTTCATCCACTCCACAGCTGCTCGTGTATGGAAATCACAGCACATTCTTCACATTTACTCCACTACACTGCGTTCAGTGTTCACTTCTCCTCTTTCTCTGTCTGCGTGTGTGTGAGGCTCATTTAAATGTGTGGGAGGTGTTGTGATGTAAAGGAGTTCACCCCGCAAAAGTGCATCTCTTCGAACCAAATCTTTGGTTTCTTCAGTTGAACTGTTGTATTTTGTGGGAAACAAGTATTTCTGGTTATGTCAGTGGTTACTGGTTTTCTAAGTGTTCAAAATAATGCAGGTTTGGTAGCAAATTAAGTGAATCCTGTGTGCAGTCCTAGACAAAAGTCTTGTTGTCTCATAGCTATTTTTGTAGAAACACCTGCTATTAACCAAACTTTTGTTAATTATTTGGTGTAGCAAATAGTTCATATGAAAAGCTAAAACCCTCCCAAATGATGTTTAATGCACTGAAATATATTCGTTTCTATGAAAAAAAAAAAGATTTATAGTTTAATGAAGACAGAACTGTCAAAAAGTTTTGTCACCTATACAGAAGTCAGCAAGGACATGAGCTTTAAGGACTGCATCCAGGAATCATACAATTTATTGATTACCAAGTCATCAGGAATTGCATATAAAGCAGTCTTGCAGGCCTTTCAGAGTTCAACACCCCTTGGTTTCTTCTTGGGTTGTCTTTCATCCTCAACGATGTTTAGGTCCGGTGACTGGGCTCACTAATCCTGGAGAATCTTGATCTTCTTCACCTTGAGGAACTTTGATGTGGAGATGGAAGTATGTGATGGAACTTTACCCTGAATTTGGCCTCTTTTATGGTTTGGAATATAAGAGGTAGCTAAGATTTCTTGGTATTTTTGAGTATTGGTGTTTGCTTCCACCCTGCAGATCTGTCTCACACCCCATACTGGATTTAACCATAGACCATGATTTTTCCACCACCTTACTTGACAGTTTTCTGTGTGAATCTGGGAACTATGAGGGCTCCAGAAGGTCTTCTGCAATATCCACCCTCTTCCAGGTGGCACATTTTTGCGAGCAACAAATGGTCATTTTGAGCAGTTTCTTTCAGGGTCGACCTGAAGTCTGTTTTTTTTTTTGCCTCTGTACTTGATGCTGAGAATGTTTCTGCCACATCAGCAGTGGATCTGGTCTTTAGCCTCTTGATAATCAACACTTTATTCTCAGGGTGAATCTCAGGCATGTTTGCAGAGGTCTAGCTGCAGGTGATGTGGATATCTAGTACCCTGGGGGTTTTTTTTATACACACTTGATACCTGATCGATCCATTATTAGTCACAGGTAAAGCTCTTATGACGAGGAGACAACACTTACCTCTTTGCAAAAATTGACTTAATTAGTTTTAGAAAGCAATGAATATTATACTTTTTAACAGTGTCGTTTTGCAATGACACATTATTTCAAAAGCTGTTTAGTTTAAAATGAGCAATTTCTTATAAAAAAAAACAAAACATTGATTAGTAATATATTTCAGTGGCACTTCAGCGCAATTTGACACAAGAGACTAGACCTTTTCTTCAGAAACTCTATACAATATTCAAACCATGGAGATTGTAAGAACTCATTCCATCAATTATTTCACATTTTATACATCACCGCAAATAGTTGACATGACAAAGTATCCGAAAATATACAGAGATAACATATAAAAAAAATCTCATGCAGGCTATGTGTCCAGACGGTTTTACATTGTCATAAATGATTAAACCCCAAAATATACACGTCTTCAACAAAAGAAAAATAAATTCAGTACCGCAACATATTTTTTCATAGTGACATTAAAACAAATAAAATAAAGGAACCTTTTAGAAATATGTAAAAATAGTTGCTCATAATGTTTTGTTGTAATTTCTCAAAACTGAAAGTGAGAACAACTTTTATCAAAATATCTTTGCTCCCACTTTCCAATCCATACACCTCTTTAAAAAGATGTCATTCTATTAACTTTTTGATTCAAATTTGTCAAACACATCAGTACAAATCCCTGGAGGAACAAGAGATAATTCTACAATGTTATTTAAATGTCTATTCATGAAATTGTTTATACAGAAGAATTACACAAAAGGGAGAATTAACACATTTTTATACTTTTTCAGCTTTCATCCACAAAACAGTTTCCTCTATTTTTGCTTCTTTTTTTTTCTGGTGCACTGATTATATGCAATTCACTTCCCATTTCCCACCCATAGTATTGTAACCTGGTCAACATTTGACAAATTATAATACATCAGTTCCCAGCTCAAAAGCAACATGATGATTGCAGACAAAGACCCCGAACCGTACAGAATAAAAGCAAAAACAAAATGAAAGTTCTTTGATGAATTTGTCACTCTTGTTGTTCCATCCACGAGTCCATGTTTAGTAAACAACTGAAGATAAAGAGGGCATGCATGCATCATGGTACCCAGAAGTTAAGGAGTGAGTGGCAAAAATTATATTAATGAGCTAGTGTGAGTTTCACCACATTAATTGAGAAAATGTTGTGACTGCTCAAAACGATTTTCAAAGACTTTAGTAACACCATTGTACAGACCGCTGAAATCCAAAGAAAGGAGAAGCAAATGGATTGCTGCAATTTGAACAAATAACAAATCCAGGAGCTTAAATCTGGTTTTGTGTTCAAAGTTTTGAGTCTGTTAAGTTAGACTTTTGGCTAGGGCTGCATATTTAATTGATAAAAAAAAGATAAGTATCAGTAATTAAACTACAATTTGTCAACAGTTGCCTTTATTGATTAGTTGGGCTGCTCATATCACCGAAGAGCGCACAAATACGCAAAAATACACGCTAGGGAGGTTACAGAAGCGCCTGCAGGAAAAAGTGTGCGCCCCAAGTATTTTAGTGTGGGAAAACTTAAATTAAACGCCTCTAATCTGCACTTAATGCAAGGTATAAAATGCTAATTAAAGTTTATTTTCATACATGAATAATACCCTGATTTATGTGGTGATGCGTAAAACATCAAATTAAAGAAGTGTTTTAAATTTTATCCGATTAATCGAAAAAAATAATCACCCAACTAATCGTTTGTGTACTTTTGTGTTCCTTCAATTTTCAATTCTGAATTTAAAATCAAATATTGACCGCTTTAGTCATTTTTCGATTAAATTAAATTCAATAAAATTTGTGTTTTTGGGACTCACTATAGTGTGTATAGGAATAAACTAACAACTAACTAAGTACACGACAATTTCTTGTTTCAGCGTGTAGTTAAAATGAAAATTGTTAAATTTCATGCAATTTTTGCATTAAATATAACTCAAAAACAAAAAGATGGGGTCAATTTTCAATTAAAAAATTTAATAAACGCAACGTACACAGACCAGTTGTGCTCCTACTTTTGACTAAATCAATGTATTTGCTAAACATAAAACAAATGTTTGGCATCTTTATGCTTTGTGGAGTTGATGTAAAAAAATACATCTCTTATTAGATGCTAATTAGAATTAAATCTTAAACGCACCTACTAGCTGTCTCTGTAGTGTTTTTAAAAAAGATTTTAACAGTATTTGTACATGAAATTATTACATATTTAAAAGAAAGGAAAATGTTACTTGTCATGATATTTTGTACCATTGATTAGAATATGCCATTGTTGTATTTATCAGTGCCAGAAAAATTGCAACATAACCTGAACAAATGAAAATTATGTCTGTCACTTTGAAATCCTGGTTTAGAGTTTGATATAGACTTTTGTGTACTTTTGATAATTATACTTGATAAGATTTACACTTATCAAAATAACTGGCGGCTGGCACTTAATCATAATAAACGCTGCCATTTTACCACTTGTTTTGCCATTCAGTCAATGCTGTCGATGCCTCTATAAAATTTTAAAGGCGAGTCTGATTCAACACCTTCCGAATCAGTGGTGTTAGAGAAAACTTTTAATAATTCCATGTAGACCCTAATTTAGTACTTTGCTCATCTTGGAATGGAAGCTACATGTATGCCACAGAAGGGGTGTTGCAAACGAAGTGTTCTAGAAACATAGCACTATGAGATGACTGCTGTCTTTCATCTCCCATCTCCCCTATTTTCGGCTCAATTTCTTTGTTCCTGCCCGCGTCTAGCATTACGCTAGCTTTCCTGTAAGTTTAGGTTAAAATAAAGCCACATTTCTTTTGAATCTTCTCAAACTCTTGCATCAAAGTCTTCATTATTCTTTGAGATTATAAAATCTATAACAGTTGTGCATTTGGTCTTTATGCATCGTTATCCCACCCTGCTTGGTTCCCATCGGTGGAATATTTACATGGTTGCTTATTTACAACAAATGCTGACTCATCAGTAGCTTAATGTTGTGAAAAGGACACTAATGGACCAGTACAGAAAACTTTTTCCACTTCATTACAAAACAGCCATCGAAGAAATAAGGAATGATTCAACCAGGTTTTCATTGTCAGGTTTTCAAGTGTTTACTTGTTCCCCATACCGTTAATCAGCATGTGGAGAAGGGGCGGAGGGCTTTTTAAGTTGTTGACTGGTCAGAGGCTCACTGGATCTATATATAATCAGCAGGAGCTAAAGATTGAGTGCCTGCAGCAGCTCGTTTTCATTAGATTTGAATGTTTGCATTAATTTTATTTTATTAACATGGTTCTTGTGACCCCAATTGCAGCTGATCGTCTTGACCATGATTGGCTGATTAGAAATTTGTGTTAACAAGCAGTTGGACTGTTGAACCTAATAAAGTGGCCGGTGAGTGTATACCAACAAAACAGAAGTACATATTTATACTGTTCTGAAAAAAGGTCAAACGTTTGTATATTTGAAGGAAATGACAATGTCGAAATGGTTTAAGAGTTAAAAAAATGTAATCTAAAAGGTATAAAAAAAATGACTCCCTAGCAACCAGATTTTTACCCTAGCAACCAGTTTTCATGAACCATGTCACAGCTTTGGTAAATGAAAAAGACATGAGAGTTGATTTATGTGATGTACAGAGACAAAGGAAACATTATATTGTCACTGACCCCTCCATAGCAACCAGACTGTTTACCATAGCAACCAAATTTGCATATTACTAACTCAGCCAAGCGAAATCATAGAAATATGGGGATTGGTTTAGATCACTCATATTGGCATAAGGAGCTTTGTATGATTTCACTGACTGCTCCATAGCAACCAAAAATTGTACCTTGGCAACCAATCAATTTTTCTAAATACATTTTTTAGCCATATCGTTTAAATTAAAATCTAGTTTTCATTGAAACATGCCCAAATGCATTCTTTAGAGGGCAAAGAACCCTTCTCACCAAAATGTGAGATATCCAGACAAATGGAAAAGAAATATAAAAATCATCCAGTGTTTACATCGATCAAAAGTACCACATCAGACTAAAAAACTACTGAATGCTTTTTGGTAAAAAATGGAAATGCTTCCATCTTCAAGTTGAAAGTCCAGTTCTTAATGCTACATAGATTCTTGTGGTAATATAGTAGAAAAATATGACAAACTCCTTCACAAAAAACCATTTAGTGTCTCATTGGAGGACACGCACTCTCGCGCACACACACACACACACACACACCCATACACACCAATCCCCTTTCACAGAGAGGTTTTGATTGAGGAAAATGGTGTGAATGCTTGCAAACAAGTTCCAGGGTTGACACCGTTGGGCATTTCCAGTTTTGCCCTCACAGATTCAGCTCCTTAAAAATCCACGGCACAACTCAATCAACCATCAGATTCTGGTACACACATTACACATCATTACCAGAATTTCTCTGTGAAAGTGGCGACACACATTCTCTCCCAGAAATAAAGGGAATAAAGGGGTTCAGCTCTAAAAAGTTTCCATAAAAGTGATTGGTAAAAAACACACCATTGCAAAGGTACCACCGCAGTGAAGGCTTTTGAATCTTTAGTTCCAGGAGAGAAAAAAAGAACTCACACAAACGACACTGAATCATTCCACTCAGGTGTACTCCACCGGCCCGCTCCATGTCTCTGCCAGGCCCAGGTACTCCGGGTTTTCTGCGGTGGGTGTCATGTACCCGTTGGACTGCCGATGGTTAGTTCCTCCATTAACAGAAGCCCTAGCGACTGCTTGAGCTTTGGCTGTGATGTCATGGTAATAGGGGTTGTCGAAGGCAGGGGAAGTGGGTGTGATGCTCCCCATAGGCACAAGGTATTCAGGGTTCTCCACACTGTTCCCTGAGCAAAGGCCGTTGTTGAACCTTCTCTCGCTGGCTTTGCGTGGAAGTGTGCTGGGTCGGTCGGAGACCACTTCCTGGTTCACATACTCTGATATCAGACACAAAAATTGAAATGAAAACAAAGATAGAGAATCAGACTTTGAAAACCATCAAAAACATAGGATTTGAATGGTTGTAAAGTCTACTTATCATGAGTGGATCCCAATTCTACGCAAGTGCAAACTACAAATAATGGGTTTTCTGTCCTAAACTCTAGTAAACTCTCAAAAGTTTGTTGGTCTCATCAGTAATGACGATGACGCGGAGTACAGAGGACTGATGTAGAACTTTGTGGACTGGTGTCCGCGAAACCACCTCCTGATCAATGCAGGGAAAACCAAGGAGATGGTGGTGGACTTTCGAAGACGACACTCAGCCCCCCCTCCTCACCGGTGAATATCCAGGGAATGGACATTGAGCAGGTGGACTCTTACAAATACCTGAGTGTTCACCTCAACAACAAAGTAAAAGTTGTTACTTTTACTACAACTTTTAAGATAAGATAAGTGGCAGTCCTTTTAAGGTCATCAGGTAAAGGTTTTCTGTCTTAAACTCTAGTAAACTCTCAAGTCCTTTTCGCCGAAGGAGAGTTGCAAATCCATAGTGCTATTCAGAACTTTATTTCATGCAACAGTTATATAAACGTATTCCCACACAAGAGGTTTAAATGTTTTTTTGACCCGTTTCTATAAATGTAATCTAATTGAAAGCTCTTTTAAATGCACCAAAGCATCTTCTTTTGAGGAAATGACTTCAATTTGTGTTTTCATTTTCAACAAATTTGTTGAAACTTATCGACTCATTGACAACATGACATACAGTGTACGTAACTGACATCACAGATAAGAGATGGCACTGGCCCCTTGATATGGAGGCAAATAAATAGCAAATAAACTATAAATAAATATGTTATTATTTATGGAAGTAAAACGAGTTTCTTTAACCAATTTATTTCACTCACCTGGCTGTGTGTGTGTTCCACGCGGCAGAGTGTGCGAGAGGAAACCAACGTGCCCAATCTCTCCATCCAGCTCTCCATCTATTCCATTGAGGATGGTGGGATCTTTTGAATAACGGCATGGGCTGGATGGAGGCCCACCGTCCTCCTCGTAACCGTCCAGAAACACAGAATCAGATTGGCCTCCAGCTGAACGATGGGAGATGCTCCTTGCGAGAGGCAGGTATTGAGAGCCAGGCCACATACTGTTGACCGTTGTCCCCATAGGAAGTGTTGGGTACTGAGTTTGTGGGGGAGGGTATATCTCCCTCCCGTTTGACAATCCATCCACCTCGACGGTTTGATCTGTGCTCTGAAGGAGGAAAAGAAGGAAATGATTACTACAGTCTAATATTCTCAATTCAAGGAAATAATTTCATAGGATACACGGACGAGAAACGGACCCGGTGTGAGTGGTGTCTGCTCGGACCATTGGCTCTCGTCTCTCCATGTGTGTTGAAGATGCTTCCAGGCTGAGGAACCAGGTATTCTTCTGCATCGAGCAGTTCCTTTACATTCCCTCCTTCCTCTGCCATCAGGATGCGGAAGAACTCGCTTTCCACGGGGCTCGACAGACTCATCTGATCGTCGTTCTGAGGAATGGGCAGAAAAGCTTTCAAAGATTAAAAAGGTTACTTAATAGAAGACCTACGGCTCAGTGGTCTCCGGTGCATTTTTCCCTAGGAGGCTACGTTAATCTATAAAACGGTCATAAAAGCAAGAAATATGTACTATTACCATGATATTTAAACAGGCAAAGAGCTTCAAATTTAGTGGTTTATTTTTATAAAGTGCTGAAAAAAGCAGAATAAAGCATTGGCTGCATCCATTTAGTCTTTTTCTCATACTGTGTATTTACTTCGGGTGTACCACAGGGATCTGTTTTGGGTCCATTTCTATTTATTTTTTACATCCTCCAACTCGGCTATAAAATGGAAAAAACATGGCATTCATTTCCACTGCTATGCTGATGACAAACAGTGGATAAGTTGGTGGTCCTCTGACTGAAGCTAACTGATTCCCGCTAGGTCCAATCTGCCATTGTGGCCTTGGGTGATATATGGATATATGGTAACTATATAGATTTGTTCAAACATGAACTCTTTAGACACATGCCAATTTTGATACCGATTGGACATTACATGGATAAATTATTTTCCTGTTTATAGCTAAATTTTGATTTTTGACTGACGCCATGCACACAATATCTAACAAAGTCAAAAAAGCTGTGCACTTTAACATCCCAAATGCCTTAAGTTAAGACTGATGGAGTTTGGAGATGATAAAAAAACCAACTCTAGGTGAAATTTGTTAAAAAATGATCACGTGTGAACAAAAGTGGCCATTTTTCCAGGTTTTTGCGAAATAGCCGACTGCCTGTCGATTTTGGAAATGCAATATTTTTGAATTATATTTAGATCCTGGTACCCTACACATGTGTAGAGAATTTCATTCGCCTACAAAAAACAGATAGCCACGATCCTCAAACCCCAATCACATGTACATTTTCACCAGTTCTGATGTGTGTGTTTGAGTGAAATCCTGTGACAATTAAAAAATGAGAAATAAATGTATTTTTGCAGTAATTTTACCCAAAATATAAACATATAAATACTTTTTTTCATTCCAAGTTGATCAAAAGCAATCATTTCATAAATCAAATTGTTCTGTCTGGCCATTATTATTCTTTCTCAGACTTGTGAACAACTATACGCACCTGAATGACCACATAATGGGATGGATCACGAGCCATGGTGTTGAATTCCTCCACCAAGTCCTTAAATCGCGGTCGACTGTCTGGTTCAATCTGCCAGCCTGTCATACAAGACAAAAACATATTAGATTGGGCGCTTTTGCATGAATTGCTGCATCAATGTGGCCTGCCATGGAGGCAATCGTCCCAGGGCTCTGCACAGGGGTAATGGAAGCTCTGGTTGCTGTGATGGCAGCATTGAGATCATTTGCATGAGTCTGGTGTTTCTCATCCTCTTACTGGAAATAACATCAAAGTTCTTTATAAGGTTCAGGACAAGGATGCACAATTTACAACAATTTTGCTTTTGGCAGCCATCTGAGTTTTAATCTTAGTCTTTATGAAGAAAATTATTTTAGTTTCAGTCACATTTTAGTCATTCAAAAATGTAACAGTTTTAGTTTTCGACAAACAAAATAATTTAGTCTAGTTGTAGTCAATGTTGATTAATATTTAGTTGATTAAAAATTGTCTTTTAATTAGTCAATTTAACTCTTTAAATATCACAAATAGGCCCAGAGTTTTGTACGGATCCATAAGAGAAAACAAGAAATTGAACCTCAGGTTGTACTTAACACTAAATGCGTTTTCCCCCTCCCCAAAAATCCAAGTTCAGGATGGAATAAATAAAAAATTCTACAGTAAAATATTCCAAAACTTTGGATTCTGACAGTTAATAAAACTTACTATAACGATGTAATGAGTTTTTGAGCAAATCCAAAAGAGCAAATAAGAAATTGAACCTCAAATGCATATTTCCCTTCAAAAATCCGAGTACAGGATTGACTGATAATACTTACAGTAATGGATTTCATAATTGAAACTACAATTAAATATTTGACATTTATTAACAGATATAAACAGACTGAGTACAAAACAAATGTAATGTAAAACAATATGTTTACATTATAAATGTTAAACACGATGAACACACAGACTGGTTACAGCTTGAAAATGGTAATAAGTGAATAACAAAGTCTTTAATTTAAATATATTTCTAAATGTAATATACACACAAGGCATATAACAATAGAATTTATTATGATTACAGAACTATTGAGATTTTCTTCTAATTAACGTTTTTCTTGTGAGCAAATGTTGATAGTAGTGCCCCCCTCTGGCAGTCGGTGCCCTATACAGGCTGCGTATTCTGCGTATATGGAGCGGCGGCTTCTGATTATCTTACAATACTGGATCACAATGTACAAAGTGCTGAAATAATCGCATATTACGTGCTGTTTATCAACTGTTCTAATGTTTTAGTTTAAGTGGGTGCTAAAGCAGAAGAGAAGTTGTGTTTAGCGCCCCACAATGCTCTGCTCCAATCAACACAGCTTCGAATTCAAAGTGAGTGTTTTTATATTTTGCTTTTCCTTAAAACAGCACACACTCACATTTCGCCATGATGGAGTACACATCTTTGGTGCAGTTGCAGGGCTGGGGGAGTCGATCCCCCCGCTCCAGCAGTTCCGGAATGTCCCGTGCAGGAATGAGGTCATACGGCTTCATGCCAAAGGTCATCAGCTCCCATACGGTCACTCCTGAGATAGAACGAGCCAGGTTTATGGTGTTATTTTAAAGCATGGAGTCGTAAGTTACACCAGAGTAACTCTAAACCCATGCGGACACTGACCGTAGCTCCACACGTCACTTTGGTGAGTAAACTTCCTGTGTAAAATGGATTCTAGGGCCATCCATTTGATCGGCACCTGATCATGAGAGAATACACAAAGATGTTGTTAATACACTATAGAATATGCATTTTTTAGACTCGAATAACAACAGTATGAACCTCAAGAGGAGCTTGAGATGGATTTTGGTAATATGCTATTCCCTCTACTGGTAAATAGTTCAGTAGGACAAGGTCTTGATGCATTCTACATTCAAATCTTTAAAGTCAAACTGAAATGATATGCCAACTGCACACCTTTCCTCCATCAGCCTGGTACTCTTTCTCATCTATGTCAAGCAGCCTGGCGAGGCCAAAATCTGTGATCTTCACATGGTTTGGGTTCTTAACCAGAACATTCCTGGCTGCTAGGTCTCTGTGGACCAGCCTCACGTCCTCCAGGTAACTCATTCCCTGGGAAACAAAGAACAAGTTGCATATTTTCACATGGCCTGGTTCTCAACACAAGTGGCTAGCAGGGGAAGGGCTGGGGATTTGACATAAAAAATATCAGTGGAAAATTTCTGGCATTGATTGCAATGACAAAAATCCCTGCAAGCATTTTTAAAATAATATTATCTATTAGTTTAAAAAGTAGATTATTTTACCTTAACACCAAATGAATCAGCTAAATTAACAATAGCAATTGAAACTAGATGACTAAGTGCCATTAAAGAGTATTTTTATTAGCAAAATGGAATGGTTGTCAAGGTAGAATCTTTGGTTGCTATGGAAGAGTTGGTGACATCATGTCAAAGTTCACCATGCCAATATGAGTGTTATTAACACAACCCGCTATGATTTACATTAGTTGATATAGTGATATAATAAAATAGTTGCTATGGTAAACAGTCTGGTTGCTATGGAGGGGTCAATGACATAACATAATGTTCCCTTTACGTTACATAATACGTATCATTTATCAAAGCTGAGATAGAGTTCAGAAAATTTGGTTGCTAGGATAAACAGTTTGGATCCTAGAGAGTGTGATGTCATAACAAATCTTAATTTGCTACTATGATTAGCATAAACAAATCAATTTCTCTATGATGTTGCATCCTGCAGACTTTCACTTACAGTTGCAATTTATTTTCAATGGCCGATGAATCTTAACCCCTTTTAGAACCTGGGGTTTAAATATTTAGGAACAGTGATTGGTTTGTTCTTGCTCACTGATAACCTCCACAAGTGTGGTCTGTAGAAGATTCTACGAGGTTCTAAGTTTGAATTCTCAGCAATAGCAACATTTGGATATCTTGGCAAAGTTTGGTAGTTGTAGCTTGGATTTTTTTTTTGAAAGACAAGCCAATAATATTGGAACTAAACACAATTTCCTGGGTTCACAGCAAAAATGAACTGAGGAAGACCCGCAGCCTAATATCTACTGTTCCAATTTGAACTCACATGGACTAAACTTGATGAACATTTGGACTAAACTTCATGAAATGTGGGCTTTTCGAGCAGGTGGAACAAAAAGTCCTCAGTCAAGATAAGAAACAGGAGAGCACATGGCACACAGAAAACAGAACAAAGCCATGTGCTCAACAAACAAGAGAAAACACAAGACGTGGGAAAAACAGAGAACCTGGCTCTACAGGACCAGTAGCCTAATAGCCACTGTTTCTAATTTAAAACCCCATATATAAGCCCCATTTGCACTAAACCTGATGGAATGTGGGCTTTTCAAGCACAAAAATTGTCCAAAAACATTTTGGTAAAGAGCAAGTGGAACAAAATGTCCTCAGTCAAGATAAAAAAATAGGAGAGCACATGGCACACGGAAAACAGAACAAAGCCATGTGCTCAACAAACAAGAGAAAACAC
The DNA here is from genome assembly GCA_007224835.1 of Danionella cerebrum. Lineage (NCBI taxonomy): Eukaryota > Metazoa > Chordata > Actinopteri > Cypriniformes > Danionidae > Danionella > Danionella cerebrum. The sequence continues at coordinate 72,792 of SRMA01027175.1, read as the reverse complement.
TAGACTTGGGGGAAAAACAGACACCAAAATTTTAAAGCACCACAATTGCTCAAATAATTTTTTTATACACACAAGCAATTTGTTTTTCTTACCTTTGCTATCTGCACACACCAGTTCAGCAGATACTGAGAGCCAATGCGATCCTTGTTTTCCCTAACATAGTCCAGCAGGCATCCGTACGGCATGAGCTGAGTGACGAGCTGAACAGTCGATGTAAGACAGATTCCTAGCAAGCGACAGACATATGGACTCGCAACACCTGCCATCACATACGCCTCCTACAGTCAAAAACAGATCCAATATTTATCATAAAAAAATGCTCATTTTGGGAATAGTTTGTTCGCTGTTCTGTTAATTCCCACAATAACCTGGGACTAGAATTTAACTGATTGCTGAAATTCTCCAAACATCTTTAAAAAAATGGCATTTTGTTTTTATTATTTTTTAAGTTAAAGTCCAATGTGTCCATCTGCTGATGTTTTGAAAAAAAATTGAAAGTTTTATGAATTAGAATAATAATGCATGCAATTATAGGGATTCTGGAGATTGACAGAGCCTGAACGTAAAACCACTAGACAAATAAAAAAGTACATTTCATAGTTTTTAATTACAAATAAACAAGCCCACAAAACACAAATGGCTAGAAACAAAATGGTTAGAAAAAGTCTTGGGAAAACAAAGGCTAGAAGGTTAAGTTCTAAAAGGCGGCTGGATAAGGGGGGAATGGAGATTTGAAAAGAAGAACAAACTGACCCAGCATGAGACCAAGAATACTAAAGAAAATAGGGAAAGCAGGCAAGGAATTAACAGAGAAAAATAGGTGAAGTGGGTGAGATGTTACACAGAAGAGCACACGGCAAACAAAAAAGCCATGTGCTCAACAAAACAAGTGTTGGTTAGTTTTCTAAAAGTATCGAGAAACAAAAGTTACATTACAACATCTTAATTGTAAGGGGGAAATTCTGTCTGTGTTTTCTAAAGATAAAATATCACTCATCTCAATTTAAATTTCCTATCATTACGATTAAAAAAAAAACATCACAGTAAAGTGGAGGAGCAAACTCACATCCAGGATTTCTTTGTTGGCTTTAGGCGAGGTGTTCTCCCGCAAAACCTTGATGGCTACTGGAATCTTGACATTTTCCCCATCCGGAGCCCAGATGCCCTAAAGAGAGGAGCAGTGATGTGTGGTCAGATTATTAGGTACACCTTGCTAGTACACATTTTACATTTTTTTAAAATATACATTTTCTGCAATTAGGAAAAATACATTTTACAATATACAAAATACAATCTGGAAAAATACATTTTCTTCAATCCCACAATTCTGGATATGTTTATGGCTTCAAATTGATCTAAAACTCAGGTGAGGAATGGTGTCAGACAACTCAGACGTGTCTGACCTTATGGACCGTCCCAAAAGCCCCAGAGCCCAGCACTCTCAGTTTCTTCAGCTCTGTCTCCTTGAGGATGCGCATCTGAGCCTGGTTTGGCATAGCTCCACTTGGTGTCAGAGGCTCTACCAACTTGACATAAAAAAAGAGACGTAATGCTAGAATCCTCAAATCAAGCAAACTTAATAAACCATAGAATCAATATTTGGGGCTACAAACAACTTGGCAGACCAAACAATTGAGACGCATTAACTTTTGTACTATTTTTTTTCCATTTGAATGATCAGAAATCTATTCTGAACATCCCTTTCAGGTCTGGCCAAAAATGACACGGCATATTAAAAGTCAACATTCAAGAATATAAATTAGTTGCAAGATAAAAAAACTGACCTCATGCTCCTGTAGAATTCTCATCCTGTTTTCTTTCTTTTTCTGATGTTTCTGTCGACGGAGGTAAAACACCAGCAGAGCCACTAAAATGATGAAGAGCAGCACTCCACCGATTGTGATCGCTACTGTTGTACCAGGTCTGGAGAGATTTGCAAAAAGAAGTACTCCAGATTATGACAATTTAATGACGAAACATTTTAATTCTGATGCTTCATCCAGGCACATAATCTCTCCAGTTTGTCCGAGATCCTTCCCAAACATTTTCTCAGAGCAATATAGTCAAAACATCTCCAAAGGGAGGCATCCTAAATAGATGCCTGAGCCACCTCAGCTGGCTTCTCTCAATCTGGAGGAGCATGGGCTCTACTTCAAGCTCCGCTCGGAGCTCCAGCCACTCTGGGAAGGAAGCTCTTTTTAGCCAAGTGCATCCAAGATCTCATCTCTTCAGTCATTACCCAGAGCACATGACAATAGGTGAAGGTAGAAACATAGACTGACCGGTAAATCGAAAGCCTTGCCTTGCATCTGAGATCATTCACCAAGACAGACCCCAACAATGACTGCAATATGGCAGAAGTTGTACCAATCCGTTTACTAATCTCCCATACTCTAGTCCCCTTGGGGTAGGATCAACTGCAAGAACCTTTTTCCAACTTTGGTTTGCAGGTGCCCATTGCAAACACAGCCATTTCATATTGGGCTGCATACAGCTCTAACACACACTGGAGGTCAAGGTCTGATAAAGTCAACATGAGGACATCCTCTGCAAAAAGCAGAAATGAAATCATGTGCTCCCCAAACTGGCCCTTGCTAAAAATTATGAACAGGTGCAAAGGGCATTCCTGCCGGAGCTTAGCGAAGTTCAGATTATTGGCAGCAATGCAAACCAAGCTCCTTCTTAGGACACCACTAGAGACACAGCATTTTTTCCAGATTCTCCAAACACATTTGGATTGTTTGAGCCCATGAGCTCTCCAGAACCTTGTGAGGGTTTAGAACTGGTATAATGTTCCGCGAGTAGGTCGAAATGCGTAATCTGATGCTGAGGAGTGTGATCCCCCTGTAGAGGAAACACATCCTCTTGTCCAGAGGCGATGTCCCCAACTACCACACGATGCCTCATATGATCCAGAGATTTTAGGAATTCAGACCGGAGCTTAACACCCAGTGTTGATAAAACATCGAAAAAATCATAGATGTCGAACGGTTTATACTGATGGTGACAGTTCAAAAGGAGCTGTTTGTCAAAAACATCAAGAAAAGAGAGGATTTGTCGTGAGCTATTTCCTTTCTGTATGAAGTCTCTATGAAAATGTTGGATAAGACCCACTGAGCGGCTCTTTTCCCTCCTCTTCACGTCATCAAAAGAGTCCGAAATGTCACTCCGAAAACTCTTTTTTTCATTGGAACCCTTGGTTTCGGGCCAATGTGTGATGTCCCGTTGGCACCCATGGTTTAATAGCGAGGCACGTTGGAGCATGAAACATCAAGCCCATGTGAACGGCCCTTTAAGCTGAGGAGTCTTAAGGGGTACGCGTTTACGTGGAAAAAGTTTAGGAACCACAGCTACATGGGATTTCCTTGAAGCAAGTGTATTGTGACAGGCCACAACAAGAGGGAAAAAAAATCACACAAGTCATATTCGGAGCTCTCAAAAGGATGCTAATTTGTCTTTTAGTAGCTTCCCAGCATGGTAAGCCATTTTAACATTTAATAGTCTTTCTGTACTTGTCACATTTCCAAAAGTGGAAAGATGTGACTGGACGCAATTGGGATTGAAGCTATCTCTAAATACATTTTCTAATTAGAGATTTCTCCAAATGCATATTTTTGGTGATAAATCAATCAGAGATATGATCTGCACTAGTCACAGGAAGCTGAGCATCTGTGTAGATGGAAGTAGAAAGACATCCTTACTGCATAATTCATGGGTGTACCGCCATTTCTTTTCAACTTCACCACTTTTCCCCCGATAAATTTACATTCTCTTTAAAAATTATTAATGCTTAAGTCTTACCCGGTTTTCTGTTGTATGGGACACCCCTGGTCATCCAGCGGACACCTGATGACAAACAGAATCAGAACTAAGCAGAAGCAGAACTAAAATGATCGATGTCCTGCAGCTCAGGGTAAGCACTCACGAGACGGTGCAGTTGGTCTCGCAGGGCAGACAGTGTCCTGTGGCGTTAGAAAACTTCCAGATTGTATGCTGATCTTCTTTAACTCCACTTGGACAGCGCTCCACACACACGTCTCCATCTTGAAAGTGCTGGCAGTCTGTGCACTGATCCACTCCCTGAACAAGAAAATACATTTAAAACTTAAACACACCTCAAAAAAACTACAAAACGGGTGTGAGAGATTTGATTACTTGGTAAAAAAGCAACACCATCTAAAAAAACATGTTTTTATTTAGCCATTAAAAACATAAATATATCCGTTTTTAAAATAAAAACCATATTGTGAATCAGAAATCATTTCAGTAACATATGAATAAAATGCTAAATAGTAATAATTAAATTGTGTGTTTTAACCATTTAATTACCAATAAAAGCAACGGAAATTCTATAAACAGAGAATTTACAGCTTATAATAAAACAAAAGAACACTGTGTTTTGTCACTGTGGTCATGCGATGTGCTGTAATTACGTAGCATCTACAGCATCAGTCATCGGCAGATGAAAAGCATTTATGTTGTAAAACCAGCTGGTTTTCATTAGAAATGTACACTCTAGCAAATATTACACTGTGTATCTTTAAATCTAATTATTATTAAAAGAAAAAGGTCAATAGTTGTAAAATAAATCATAGATACTCAAACATCTCGGAACAAATAAGCTTTTTAGCTTTGCTTTAAGTTATGCCGACATTTTTTGTTATCACTTCCTGCTTGGTTTTCTATCTTTAAAACCAAACATTAAAAATACAGAGTATTTACAAAATACTCTTACAAATCTGGGCATTGGATTGCAAGCAAGATTTGTTAATTTGCTGAGACTGGCTCCCCATGGAAGAAAAATGTCACAAAATCTGAGAAAGGAAATAATTTTTAACACAAAAAGGTGTGGGCTACAAGAAGTTCAGCGAAGCTTCACAGATCAGTCAAAATACTGCAGTAAAAGCGATCCAAAAATGTAAGAAGATGGAAACATCATAAATGCACATAGAAATTAGTACTAAACGCATCTTACTGGGCCTGTGCAGGAAATGGTGCCGTTGATCGGACGACACTCTGGATGGCAGGGAAGACAGGTAAAACCATCCACAAACTCTCGCACTGACCTGTGTTTGGTAGATTAAAATAATGAAATGATCTTAAAGGTTTTGAAGTCCTCTAAACATCAAGAAACAAAAAACCCTGATGCACAAAATTTAACAAAATGATCGATATGTGTAGTACTGTGCAAAAGCTTTAGGAGGGTGTGAAAAAAATCTGTAAATAAAAGTGAATTGTAAAGAGAAAAAAAATGTTTTGTTATTTTTTTAAATAAATTTAATTTACAAAATGCAAAGTGAGCGTACAAAAGAAAAATCTATATCAAAATGTGGTATTTCTACCTTTTGCCTTGGGTAAGATCCAAAATTTGTTGTATCAATCGTAAATCCGACATATTGAAGTGAAACAGTAACAGCTGTGTAGGAGACTTAAAACTGGGTTAGAAACAGCTACCAAAGTGAGGTTGAGAAAGGTAGTGCATCAGGTAGTGCCCAAATATTTCAAAGCAGACTCAAATGTCAAGATGTTCTCTTCCAGATCTTGGTGAGAATGTTGAGAGTCGTGGTCTGTCAAGGAAACACGTGCAACATACGCAAGACACGTCAGGCTAAATACCCTTTTAAAAAGGAAGTTGTCCAGCAGTACAATCATCTTATAACCTGCAGAAACCACTGGGACACCCATTTACTCTCTGGGAAGGTCTGGCTATCAGGAGTCATCGAGAGAAAAATCAACAATACATAGGAACTTGGGTGCAGAAACATTTGAGTGTGCATAAATCAAGCGAAACACTTACATTACCAATAATGTGCTATAGCAAATGTTAGAGTCAAGGTGTCGTAAAAGAAATAACGTTTATAACGTGGAAAATGCTGTTCTGTAGCGCAATTTCTGGAAACCCTGTGACGCGTTCTCAGAAGCGCTCTCTCCATCGGTCTCCGCTTGTGCTTGAAACCTTGTTGGTGTTAGTAATTCGTGAAATATCTTGAGAAAGCTAACTTTCATACATGGTGCCGTAATGTTTTCTTATTATTTATTACAATAACAATGTGTAGATTTAAGGATTGAAGGAATGTTACTTGATTTTTCTCTGGTTTTCCATTTTTTTATCAACTTATACTGTAGTTTCTGAGAGGCGTTGCACGGATGAGGTGTTTTACATGTAAAACTTGCTGAATGTAGATGTAAAACACAATGGTGAAAGTCAGTTTTTTCCATTTTAAATAAACGAACAAAGAACTGGAGGAGGAAACCTGCGAGCTTTAATTCGCGTTTTGAGATAAGGAATGACGCAACCCACCTATTATTTAATTTGAATTTTAAACATAATATGCACAGTTTAAAAAGGTAATTAGCTTTGATATTTTGTGCAATCGTCTTTCAGTACCATTTTAAAGAACCCAAGTTGGTGCCTTCAGTGCCATCTAGTGGTAAAAATAAGGGATAACCCTTGGAGGAAAAAGACCTGTGATATGGCTTGTGTTTTTCAAAGTTCTGGCACAAAACAAAGCACAATGGAACAAAAAGTGCTTGGAACTTCACCTTGTTGTTCACATTTTTCACATTGTTTGACCTTGTCTCTGCTTTTTTTTGGAGATTTATGAATTTTTATTTTGTCTCAACACTTTTGATTTTTGCTATAAAACATAAAAATGGTTTGCTCTCCATTTTTTTTATTTTTGCAGTAAAACATGACAACATACTCAGAAAACTCAGGTTTTTTTGTACAATTTCAGGTTTGTTGTGGAATGTAATGAAACAAATATTTGAAAAAAATAAATAAATAAATAAGCAGGGGTTGTACTAAAACATGTTTACAAACATTGCCAGAAAAAAACGTTTTAAAGGTACTTTATTAGAGCAAATTGTAAAGTAAAAAAAGGGTTAGGGGCATTTTAAATAAAAGTAACTTTTAAAAGTAAAATGTGCTCACCCTTGAAGGACGTTGCACTGTTCCACACACTCGGTCCCTCGTTTGTAATTCTCACACGACACACACTGACTGGGCCCTGGTCCCCAGCACCCTGCATCCGCACACAAGGCATCACAGACTCTCCCTTCTGAAACTACACAAAACAGCCCAAGTATTATCCCACAGTTGTAAACACTTGCCCAAAAGCATTACCCTTAAGATTAGAATGTACACTTTGATTAGACGTCTATAGCAAGATAAAAATATCCTCTAAAATTCCTTCTTGACTGAGAACCGAACAATGTACTTCAAAAGAAACATTTGAGCCGTTAATACACTCAATTTTAATAAAAAAACCGGTGTTTACCATTCGAATTATTTACAACGTTTAACTGGAATTCTATTCAATATTCAATGATGGGTATTATAAAAACACAGATTTCATACAATACAAACCAGGAGCCTAATGTACAAACACTTGCAAGGATTTCTTACTAAAACATAGCGGAAATACAAAGCTGGAAATATATTTCTGCACAAAACATGCAGATTCTAATTTATACCGCCATCAACGTGAAAAGGAATGCACATAAAAATGCACTGAAAGTCCCCCTCTTTTGTGCATACATTTAAATATGCTAGGGGGGGGGGGGGTATATGTTTTTCAGGCATATTGTGTCGTTTTATAGCACACTAAAGTAACAATTTTACCTACAGTTGGATTGTAATCGCTGTATTTGTCATAAACAACCTCAGAGAAATTTGACTTGGCATCTTGGCTGCGTGTAACGCCCTGATATTCACCTGTCTCTTTAACAGCCCCCTCCTTCTTTCCGACACGCCCCCTTCAGTGCGTTATATTCCATGCGCACCGCCATCGTTTGTTTTCATTTTCTGAGCGCCGCTACATTTTCATAGTAAAAACAATAAAATCATGTTTTTGCAAAATGGCAAAGGAGGATATTGTACAAGCCTATGCACACGATCCTACGTCGGACCCAGAAAGTGAGTTTTCGGCGGAACCGGAGCAAGTACAGAGACTTTTTCAAGACGTGTCTGCTTGGTAAAAATCCTCTTGTAAATTGACACCATTTTGTGGAAGCATTTTACTAGGAAATTAAAAATATGCATCATAATGAAACTATGTTTTGCTATGAAATACATAAGCTTTTTAATCATTTTTGACGAAGCGTGTCATTCTTGGGAAGCGTAAAGAGAGGGCTCTCTCCTTGGCATCCAAACATACATCTCCTTGTAGAAGTCATTTCTTAATCGGGAAAACTATGGAGAAAAGCATTCTGAACGAGGAGCTTCGTCGACACGTCGTGAGACCAGCTGTTGCTAACAGTAGCTCCCTCAGCCGTAGACGCGAGTCTTTGCCAGAGCTGGAGGGGGAGGAGCAGTGCAGCAGCAGACAAGGGACAGAGGCGGAGCTACGCAAAACAGAGCGTTTTAGCACCCCACAATGTCTACCACAGGAGATTCATGGAATACTCAAATATGAGGGACTGACATTATAACACAACATAAAGCTCAATAAAGTAGATTTTGCATAATACCCCCCCCCCCCTTAATAAGCTTTTCATGGAGGATTTTATTTGTACTTTGTCTTTCTCTGTAAATAATTGTACTTTAATTTGCCATGCAGATGCGTTGCTTTGTAGGCTTTAACTGAAAAACTGTATTTTCGTAATGAATATTTAGATGTTCTTATTTCTTGCAAAATGTCAAATACAATAAGTTTTTGAAAAAGGATTCAAAAGACATTAGAATGGCTAGAAAGTTCATTTCATGGCAGGAAAGTGCTACATAGGGTTGTAATCCGGGACAAATAAATGTAAGAAAATCTTCCCAGAAGTTGGTTGTGTGGAAAGTCTTAGGGAACACCATCAAGTACAATTCCTTTTATCTTAAACATGTAATCATCAGAATACCTTGGGCTTCTGCATTTTCGGGTATTCACTCAAACCACTTCAAACTGTGTTTTGCCACACAACCTTCAGTTTCTCAAAAATTCAGCCGTGCACGAGACGTCACACGTACCACAAGCTTCCAGCTCTTGGTTGCTGTTGCTGATGAGGTTTGGCTCTTGTGTGGGACGCAGCAGGGAGTTCCAGGGCAGAGAGGAGGTGTAACAGAGTCTGGGGTTGTTGTGAATCAGGACCAGACCTCCACTGACACTGCGGAGAGAGCGCAGCCCCAGAGACTCGATCTGCAAAGACTGAACTCCCAGAGAGAAAACACCCCTGTAAAAAAAAAAAAAAAGAGTATTTTGAGTCGATAAAGAGCACACTGAAAGCTATTTTGTCACTTCTTTAACATAATTTATGAAAACATAGTAAAGTTGTCAGTTGTCAGTGTCAGAACCAATAATCACAGAACAGCTTTGTGTTGGAGACAGGCTTTTAAACCATCCTGAGTTACCGCTGCCCCCTCATGTAATTCTCAGGTTTCAATTGGAGATTCTCAGCTGGAGGCTTCATTTTTGTTATATAAATAAAGCAAGTAGATTTTCTCTCTCTCATAATGTTCTGACTGCACATCTTAGTGCTCAATTCTGATGCTGAATTCTCTCTCTCTCTCTCCCTCCATCTCTCTCTTTCTCCCTCCCTCTCTCTTTCTCTTCCTCCCTCTCTCCCCCCCTCTCTCTTTCTCTTCCTCCCTCTCTCCCCCTCTCTCTCTCTTCCTCCCTCTCTCTCTCCCTCTCTTTCTCTCCCTCCCTCCCCCTCTCTCTCTCTTTCTCCCTCCCTCCCTCTCTCTTCCTCCCTCTCTCTCTTCCTCCCTCCCTCTATTTCTCTCCCTCCCTCCCTCCCTCTCTCTCTTTCTCCCTCCCTCCCTCCATCCCTCTCTTCCTCCCTTCCTTCCTCCCTCCCTCTCCCTCACTCCCACCAATGGTTCTCTCTGTCACCCTCTCATGCCATTCACTCGTTCCCTCCCTCTCTCTCATCACTTATAACAACACAGCCACAAGTGTGTACATTTATAGAATTGTGGCAGAATATTGCACATTAAATCGAATAAATACAAACTTTAATTTGGATTTAATTTAACTACTGAAAACTCAATTTCAATCAGTGTTTTGTCTGTAAAAATGACCTAGATCTGCATCAGTCGACTAAACGCATTCTTTTCACACAGTTCACATTGTTAGAAATGGCTCAAAGGGTTGGTTAATTATTACCCTTTACAACCAAGAGGAAACTGCGGGTTAGATAAGTAAACTAGACATGAGACAAACACAGACACAGGCTTACTTGTAAAGCATTCTTCCTCTGACCACTTTAAGATTTTCAAAAACACTCAGATCACGCAAATAACCTGGCCACGAGTCTATGTAGAGATAACCTGCAATGCAAATATGACATTACTGCAGGTAGGAATTGCATTAACTGTTAAAACGGCTGAATTCCATCATTATTTTCATGAATTTGAGCAGTGAGCTTCACCTGTGATCTCTTCTATCGTCTTCAACTTCTCCAGATCACTCCACTGCAGCCCAGAGGAGTTGGTAACTTCACTCCTTAAATTCACGGAGGAATGGAATAAAATAGTCATTAGCTTAAGACTTACATTTTAGTCAGCAGAATATCATTTAGACCAGGGGTGCTCATTACGTCGATCGCGGCGTGAAATTGAAACAATATCAGCCGATCATCGATCCCGTCACAGTTCAGTAAAGTTAGCTGCAGATTCACGGATTTGGTTTTCTCTGCTCAATAGCTCGAGACCAGAATGTTCTTAGTAAACAAATAATACCTATTTTTAACCTGTTATGCAGCGGACAAACTACAAAACGTTTTTATCAAAACAAGTTTCCCTCGGCATTCGCAGAAACACATTACCGTCTATGAGCAACCCGCTGACATGGAATCACTTAGGGACCGTCTGCAAATGACCAGATCCAAAATATGTTTTACCCAGAATATGCTTCATAACTTCATTCTAAATTGCTCTATTACAACCAAAATCAAGCAACACACCACTCCTCACCTGTATATTGTACTGCACGACTCAGTTTCAATAAATATTGAAATATTTATTAGAGCATCATTTTTATTCTTGATAATTTATCAAAGCTCAATTGCTCCCATAAAAATCACTCTATTACCATCAATTTCAGGTCACACACAACTGTTCTAATGATTCAATTCAGTGCAAGTCATCAAATTAAACTCAGGATATTACAAAAAATGTAAATAATTAATTATTATGTGTGTTTTGTCAATTCTCAATAAAGTTGAAAATATTTTTTTGTTGATTGATGTTTTACATTTTTGTAGCGGGTAGATCACTTTTAAAAGTAGCTCGCAAGCTGAAACAGTGTGAGCACCCCTGATTTAGATGCTATAATAATAACAAAATAATCTTATTATTCATCTTACATTTTCAGTTTCGTTTCCAAAATAAGTTTTGTTCACCATTGAATTCTAAAGAAATAGACTTAACCACCAAAGATGAGGTTCATGCTATTTGAAGTCTTGTAGGAAGATGATTTGTAGGCGTAGGTTTGTGATGTCACAATCAGGGCACAATTTGATTTAGAGGGTATTCAAGATTTGCACTGAACACCTGCTAAAAAAATGCTTAATCTGTTCTGCTCTTAATTGAAATTTAATCTCATTGAAAAGCTTCCACAACATTTGCCTACAAACACAAATATAGTATTGTTTTAAAGGAGACACTTCAAAATGGTTAAAAAACCTAAAAAGGTTTTAGTTTCACTCTGAAGAAGCAATTTTTTTTAAAGTTATTCGTTTTTAGGGGCCAGTGAAGTTGTGCAAGCCCCTATGGTTTATATTCCATTTTTATTTCTTCTACCACCATTGAGATCAACCGCTTGCAGGAAAGTTATGAATATTTTAACACTGATAAGAGTTGGCTTTTATGAGAAATCAAGCTTAATTTGGAGCATCAAACTCAAACTCTATAGCGCCACCACTAGTCCAAAGTTTCCCTTTTTAACTGTAAATTCTTGTTTCCGTTTTATCCTTGGCTCAAGCCAACTCCAATTCATTACATGCTTGAAATTATGCTAATACTTTCCCAAACTCCTCTAAATCTGAGACCAGGCTGCATGATGTTAGCACAGGGTTGCAGACAGCTTATGAGGAATGGCATGTAACTGACTGGAATCGCAGGCAAATTGGTGCTTGTGTACGAGTGACATTCGCATATTATAAACTACCAAAGAATCACAGGCTGGTCGTGAGATATTTGGCAGGCTACTGGAGCAGTCGGCGAGTCAGAATCTTGCCGTGTGAATGTGTTCTGACTGGAAGTAACGTCTGTGATTACCTGAGAAAGCAGCATCCAGGGCAAAGGGGAGTTGGGGTGGAGATATAAAGGCTAGAAAGCGAAATCAACAATGGTTTTTCTTCCAAAAGGGCCTTTTTTAGGTCTCATAGGGCCCAAGAAAATAAACGAAAGACTTGTACGCTTTTATTTTTGACACTAATTCCACTCTTGCGCTTCTGTGATCTCTTATTGTTTTTTTAAGTCACTTTTTGTGCATCACGTGACATTGGCTAAGTTCTCTGTGATTCTGAAGCCATGCGGTGTGAAATTCCGTCACTGTGATGATGGTTTCAAGACATCATCCCCATGACCTGCGCAGCCCTTCTTTTTTAAAGCACATGATTCTATCTTGAGGGTAATCATTAATTTGTTGTTGATGCTTATGTTATTTATTTGTGTTATGTGGAAACAGGCTTTGATTTTGAGTAAGTTTATTGTTTACATTGCCCTGCTGACATCATTTCCTCTATTTCCTTCCCATGGTCAGGAGTAAACCATTATGAGGTTGAGAGAGGGGGTTGTAAAACTATTTATATTTATGTGAGGATTTTAACTGCGAATATGAAATGTGGATTATTTTAATGTATGTTTAATAAGGTCAATATGGTGATGGACAGGTTGACAGATGAGGTCAGGCAGGAATCGCCGTGGACAATGATGTTTGCAGATGACATTGTGATTTGTAGTGAGAGCAGAGAGCAGGTGGAGGAAAACCTGGAAAGTTGGAGGTCAGCTCTAGAAAGAAGAGGAATGAAAGTCAGTCGCAGCAAGACAGAATACATGTGTTTGAACGAGAGAGAGGGAAATAGAACAGTGAGGTTACAGGGGGCTGAGGTCAAGAAGGTGCAGGAGTTTAGGTATTTGGGGTCAACAGTCCAGTGTGACGGGGAGTGTGGAAAAGAGGTGAAGAGACGAGTGCAGGCAGGTTGGAGTGGGTGGAGAAAAGTGTCAGGGGTGTTGTGTGACAGAAGAGTGTCAGCAAGAATCAAAGGAAAGGTGTACAGAACAGTAGTGAGACCAGCTATGATGTATGGGTTGAAGACTGTGGCAGTGAGGAAGAGACAAGAGGCAGAGATGGAAGTAGCAGAGATGAGGATGTTGAGGTTCAGTTTAGGAGTGACGAGGATGGACAAGATTAGGAACGAGCACATCAGAGGGACAGCTCAGGTTAGTTGTTTTGGAGACAAAGTCAGAGAGGCCAGATTGAGATGGTTTGGACATGTGCAGAGGAGGGATAGTGGTTATACTGGTAGAAGGATGTTGGAGATGGAGATTCCAGGCAAGAGGTCAAGAGGAAGGCCAAAGAGGAGATATATGGATGTGCTGAAAGAGGACATGAAGGTAGTTGGTGCAAGAGTAGAGGATACTGAGGACAGAGTTAGGTGGAAAAGGATGATTCGCTGTGGCGACCCCTAAACTGGGAACAGCCGAAAGTAAAAGAAGTAAAAGAAGAAGTTTAATAAGGTAAAATATGAGTGTTTAGAGACGTGACTGTTTCGTTAAATGAGGTGATACTAAATTAAACAATTGTGTAATCACCTTTGTCCCCTCCACTTGGTATGCCCCAGTTATGTCTAGTGCAGGACTGTGGATAAAAGGAGGGGAAAGCTGGGCCCATCAGTCTAGTTTCTTGGCTCAAAAGGTACGTGGAACTGGATTGTCGCAAACCTTTTCTTGTGTGAGATTACTTTTTTTGAAAGTATCTA